>NHQK01000085.1:0-279587 GCA_016864655.1 Phytophthora cactorum
AAGACTTGGGCTGGCGACCTCGCCGACCGCAAGTCGACTTCAGGCTACACGTTCATGCTGATGAGTGCGCCTGTGAGCTGGGGCAGCAAGAAGCAGTCAAGCGTGTCGCTGTCTACGAGCGAAGCGGAGTATATTGCGCTCAGTCTGGCGATCCAAGAGGGCAAGTGGATTCATCGCCTGCTGTGCGAGATCCTGGCAGCTGCCAACGAGACGGGACCCGAGCTCATGATCCGCGAAGACAACCAGTCGTGCATCAAGATGACGAAGAACCCGGTGAACCACGGCCGCGCCAAGCACATCGACATCAAGTACCACCACATCCGCGACGAAGTGAAGCGCGGTGAAGTGAAGCTCCAGTATTGCGAGACTTCCGTGATGCTGGCGGACATCATGACGAAGGCGCTCGCGGGACCACGCCACACGGACCTCACGGTGGCTCTCGGCATTCATGGGACTTCGCATTGAGGGGGCGTATTGAGAGTTACCGGTTTGGTATCGGTTATTGACCGTGAACCGGTTAGCCCGAACCGGTCCAATCCGAACCCACGCCGATTACGCCACCGCGGATTACGCCACTGTCGATTACGCCACCTGTGGGTACAAGATTGTAGGTACAAGATTGTAGGTACAAGATGGGCATCGACGTGGCGCTCTCTGATTGGCTGAAGTAACTCAGTATCCAGTAAAGAATCAAGTAGGGTGTATCCAGTAGGTCTAGAGATAGCAAGAAGGCTTTCGAGCTAAAGACCTCAATCAATCACTTTCGAATCTTCCTTCTCCCCCTCAAGTGGTTTCCTGCCTCCACTCCGGTCTCACCCAGAGTGCTGCCTCCCTCCGCTTCGTCCAAGCTTCGGTGTCCAAGATCCATACCTTCCATCAGGTTATGAGCCCAAGCACCATGTCCTCTGCGCAAGACACTTCGGCCAAGGTCTCCATCGACAAGTTCAACGGAGACAACTACGCGACGTGGAACCGCTACATGCGTGGCGTGTTCCTGACCAAGTCGGTGTGGCATGTGGTGAACCGCGAGATGACTCCGAGCTTCACGGACACGCGGGCCAAGGACGACTACGTCAAGTCGAGCAACATCGCGTTCGGACTGATGTTGCTCCACATGAATGCGGACTACCATCATGTGGTTGACGACTGCGAGGAAGCGTGGGCTGCGTGGACGCGCCTGAAGACGCTCTACGGTGGTTCGCAGAAGGCTGGTCGCATCTACTTGAAGCGCCAACTCTTCAGCATGGAGATGTCGGAAGGCGGCAATGTCTTGCATCATTGCAACGAGGTCCTCAACATCAGCGCCAAACTCAGCAGTATCGGCGCCAAGATGGAGGACGAGGACGTGGCGATCTGCTTATTGCGCAGCCTCCCCAAGAGCTACGAGAACGTCGTGCTCAACTTGGAGATGAGCAGCGCGGAACTGCGATCGCAAGACGTCGTGAAGGTGCTCACGAACGAGCATATCAAGCGGCAAGGCGAGAAGACGGCAACGGCGACGGTGAAGACTGTGAAGACGGAGAACGCGGCCAAGGCGTTCAACACCGACCGAGAGTCTCGCCAGTGCACATACTGCGGGAAATTGGGGCACACGGTGGACAAGTGCTGGACCAAGCAGAAGGACGAGAACCGAGGGCCAAGACGCGGCGGCAATGGCAATGGCCGTGGACGCGGGGCCAACAACATCCAGTGGAGAAACGACAGCGACGGATACGACTACGACTACGATCGAGTGGCGTTCGCGGTTTCCATGGAATGTGGAATTTCGACGGGCAAGAATATGTCCGGGATGTGGGCGGTCGACAGCGGCGCAACGCACCACATCTGCAACGACAAGGTCAAGTTCGCCCATTTGATCGAGCGAAATGAAGGCGAACTTTCGGTGGCCGACGGCAACAAGGCGGCAATCAAGGGTGTGGGGACCATCGTGGAACGAGTGGTTCTGCCCAACGGCGACGAGCGCCAGATCGAGATTAAGAACGCGCTGTACGTGCCGAACATGAGCAAGAATCTGCTCTCGGTGCCGCAGATCAACAAGAGTGGCAAGTTCCAAGTGGTGTTTGACAGCACCGAAATGCACGTTTCGCGCAAGGACTCGAAGCTAGTGGTGGCGACGGCGGATCTCGTGGATGGCCTCTACTGGCTTCGCGCGCCTCAGCGATCGGCGAATGCAGCGACAAGTGGAAGAACGGTCGACTTGCATGCACGTATGGGTCACGCTCCAGTCGAGGTGCTTCGCAAGATGGTCGACACCAAGATGGTCGACACCAAGATGATCAAGGACGCGAAAGCACCCTCCAAGTCGAGTGGAACAAGCGTGTGTCGCGGTTGTCAACAAGGCAAGATGGTCCAAAAACCGTTCCCCAGCAACCGTGACAAGCGTCACTACGACACGTTCGAGTTGCTCCACTTCGACATCTGCGGACCCATGGAGGAAAACTCGCTTGGCGACAGCAAGTACCTGCTGCTGATCATGGACGAAGCCAGCGGATGCATGAAGGGTTTCTGCCTGCGTGCCAAGTCGGAGAGCGAAGACTGCATCAAGACGTACATCATGAAGGTGCAGACGCAGTTCGGCAAGAAGGTCAAGTTTGTGCGGCACGACGGAGCTCGTGAGTTCGCTACCAACTCGCTCAAGGCCTTCTACGAAGACGAAGGCATCGAGCAGCAAACCACGGTTCCGTACGCGCACCAGACCAACGGCACGGCAGAGCGAGCTATCCGAACTATCGTCACGATCGGCCGCAGCATGCTGCATCACGCCAAGCTGGACAAGTGTTTCTGGGCTGAGGCGGCCATGACTGCCATCTATGTGAAGAACCGCCTGCCGTCACCCAAGATCGAGCACAAGACTCCGTTCGAGATCGTGTACAAGTCCAAGCCGAGTGTGAAGCACATGCGCGTGTTCGGCTGTCGGACGTACATTTTGACTCCGAAGGAGAAGCGGCTCAAGTGGGACCCCAAGGCTCGCGCCGGAATATTCCTGGGCTACGAAGAAGTGTCCAAGGCATATCGACTTTATGACATCGAGGCGGGGCAGGTGGTGATCAGTCGCGATGTCAACTTCGATGAGTCGGCCTTTGGACTTTCACCGCGGATTTCCGATGAAGATGTCGATGACCTGGACGTTGACTCGCTCGATATCGACGATGACGGACCTCGCCAGACGGGGAAGCGCAAGAGTCGCCCAAGTGACGAAGATGAAGCTACCAGAAGACCGCACACTGTGCGCCATCGGCCTGGACTGGAAGAAGCAAGTGCGCCGGATTCCTCTTCCTCTTCGCACCGAGTGGACGCCGACGAAGAAGAAAAATCTGGTGACCAAGATGAAGAGTCGACTCCCCCAGTGTTTTGGCATGCAAGTGCCAATGCTGTTGAAGCGACTGTGGACCTGTCGGAACCATCGACATTCCAAGAAGCGGTGAACGGCCCGGACCAAGTGCACTGGCGCAAGGCAATTCGTGCTGAGCTCAAGTCGATGCGACTTCGTGGTGTGTTTCGTGCTGCAAAATTGCCCAACGGACAGCGCGCCATCGGTACCAAGTGGGTGTTCAAGATCAAGCGCAAAGCGGACGGATCGATCGAAAAGTACAAGGCACGTCTCGTGGCCAAGGGGTTCAAGCAGAAGTACGGCATCGACTACATGGAGACGTTTCGCCCGTGGTCAAGTACGTGACACTGCGCATGGTCATCGCTATTGCCAAGTACTTCGGCTGGCCTCTCGACCAACTCGACGTGGTGACAGCGTTCCTGTACGGGATAATGAAGGAGCAGGTGTTCTGCATAGTTCCTGAAGGCGTCGAACTGGATGGCAACTTCGACTGCCTGGAATTGGTGAAGGCGATCTACGGTCTCAAGCAAGCTTCGCGCGTGTGGAACGAGACCTTCGACGAATTCGTGTGCTCTATCGGCTTCCAAGTGTCGGCCTTCGACCCGTGCCTCTATATCAAGGTGGTGGACGGTCACTGCGTACTAGTGCTGGTGTATGTGGATGATGTGCTGATCACCGAGAGTTCACCCGAGCTGATCGCACGCACGAAGACGGACCTCAAGACTCGCTTCGAGATGACCGACAGCGGCAAGTGCGCGTTCGTTCTTGGGATCGAGTTGGTGGACGGCCCAGACGGCAGCGTGACAATGTGCCAGCGGCGCTATGTGGATGACATTCTCAAGCGCTTCGCCATGGATGAGTGCAAGGCTGTGGTGAGTCCCATCGACATGAGCACTCGACTGGTTCCAAGCGACGCAGCGACCAAGGTGAACGCTCCGTTTCGCGAAGCTGTGGGTGCCCTGATGCACCTGATGACTGCCACGCGCCCGGACATCGCGTACGCTGTGGGCTATGTGTCGCGTTTCATGGAGAATCCTCAAGAGGAACACTGGGTGGCAGTCAAGCGTATCTTTCGCTACCTGCAAGGCACCAAGACGCATGGGATCTGCTTCAAGCCGGGCAACAAGATCGACTTTCGTGGATACTCGGACGCAGACTGGGCTGGCGACCTCGCCGACCGCAAGTCGACTTCAGGCTACACGTTCATGCTGATGAGTGCGCCTGTGAGCTGGGGCAGCAAGAAGCAGTCAAGCGTGTCGCTGTCTACGAGCGAAGCGGAGTATATTGCGCTCAGTCTGGCGATCCAAGAGGGCAAGTGGATTCATCGCCTGCTGTGCGAGATCCTGGCAGCTGCCAACGAGACGGGACCCGAGCTCATGATCCGCGAAGACAACCAGTCGTGCATCAAGATGACGAAGAACCCGGTGAACCACGGCCGCGCCAAGCACATCGACATCAAGTACCACCACATCCGCGACGAAGTGAAGCGCGGTGAAGTGAAGCTCCAGTATTGCGAGACTTCCGTGATGCTGGCGGACATCATGACGAAGGCGCTCGCGGGACCACGCCACACGGACCTCACGGTGGCTCTCGGCATTCATGGGACTTCGCATTGAGGGGGCGTATTGAGAGTTACCGGTTTGGTATCGGTTATTGACCGTGAACCGGTTAGCCCGAACCGGTCCAATCCGAACCCACGCCGATTACGCCACCGCGGATTACGCCACTGTCGATTACGCCACCTGTGGGTACAAGATTGTAGGTACAAGATTGTAGGTACAAGATGGGCATCGACGTGGCGCTCTCTGATTGGCTGAAGTAACTCAGTATCCAGTAAAGAATCAAGTAGGGTGTATCCAGTAGGTCTAGAGATAGCAAGAAGGCTTTCGAGCTAAAGACCTCAATCAATCACTTTCGAATCTTCCCTCTACCCCTCAAGTGGTTTCCTGCCTCCACTCCGGTCTCACCCAGCGTGCTCACTCCTCCGCTTCGTCCAAGCTTCGTGTCCAAGATCCATACCTTCCATCAGGTTATGAGCCCAAGCACCATGTCCTCTGCCCACGATGCCTCCACCAAGGTCTCCATCGACAAGTTCAACGGAGACAACTACGCGACGTGGAACCGCTACATGCGTGGCGTGTTCCTGACCAAGTCGGTGTGGCATGTGGTGAACCGCGAGACGACGCCAAGCTTCACGGACACGCGGGTCAAGGACGACTACGTCAAGTCCAGCAACATCGCGTTCGGACTGATGTTGCTCCACATGAATGCGGACTACCATCATGTGGTTGACGACTGCGAGGAAGCGTGGGTGGCGTGGACGCGCCTGAAGACGCTGTACGGTGGATCGCAGAAGGCTGGGCGCATCTACCTGAAGCGCCAGCTCTTCAGCATGGAGATGTCGGAAGGCGGCAATGTATTGCATCACTGCAACGAGGTCCTCAACATCAGCGCCAAACTCAGCAGTATCGGCGCCAAGATGGAGGACGAGGACGTGGCGATCTGCTTGTTGCGCAGCCTCCCCAAGAGCTACGAGAACGTCGTGCTCAACTTGGAGATGAGCAGCGCTGAACTGCGGTCGCAAGACGTCGTGAAGGTGCTCAAGAACGAGCATATCAAGCGGCAAGGCGAGAAGACGGCGACGGTGAAGACGGAGAACGCGGCCAAGGCGTTCAACACCGACCGAGAGTCTCGCCAGTGTACATACTGCGGAAAAGTGGGGCACACGATTGACAAGTGCTGGACCAAGCAGAAGGACGAGAATCGGGGCCCAAGACGCGGCGGCAATGGCAATGGCAACGGCCGTGGACGCGGGGCCAACAACATCCAGTGGAGAAACGACAGCGACGGATACGACTACGACTATGATCGAGTGGCGTTCGCGGTTTCCATGGAATGTGGAATTTCGACGGGCAAGAATATGTCCGGGATGTGGGCGGTCGACAGCGGCGCAACGCACCACATCTGCAACGACAAGGCCAAGTTCGCCAATTTGACGAGCGAAATGAAGGCGAACTTTCGGTGGCCGACGGCAACAAGGCGGCAATCAAGGGTGTGGGGACCATCGTGGAACGAGTGGTTCTGCCCAACGGCGACGAGCGCCAGATCGAGATTAAGAACGCGCTGTACGTGCCGAACATGAGCAAGAATCTGCTCTCGGTGCCGCAGATCAACAAGAGTGGCAAGTTCCAAGTGGTGTTTGACAGCACCGAAATGCACGTTTCGCGCAAGGACTCGAAGCTAGTGGTGGCGACGGCGGATCTCGTGGATGGCCTCTACTGGCTTCGCACGCCTCAGCGATCGGCGAATGCAGCGACAAGTGGAAGAACGGTCGACTTGCATGCACGTATGGGTCACGCTCCAGTCGAGGTGCTTCGCAAGATGGTCGACACCAAGATGGTCGACACCAAGATGATCAAGGACGCGAAAGCACCCTCCAAGTCGAGTGGAACAAGCGTGTGTCGCGGTTGTCAACAAGGCAAGATGGTCCAAAAACCGTTCCCCAGCAACCGTGACAAGCGTCACTACGACACGTTCGAGTTGCTCCACTTCGACATCTGCGGACCCATGGAGGAAAACTCACTTGGCGACAGCAAGTACCTGCTGCTGATCATGGACGAAGCCAGCGGATGCATGAAGGGTTTCTGCCTGCGTGCCAAGTCGGAGAGCGAAGACTGCATCAAGACGTACATCATGAAGGTGCAGACGCAGTTCGGCAAGAAGGTCAAGTTTGTGCGGCACGACGGAGCTCGTGAGTTCGCTACCAACTCGCTCAAGGCCTTCTACGAAGACGAAGGCATCGAGCAGCAAACCACGGTTCCGTACGCGCACCAGACCAACGGCACGGCAGAGCGAGCTATCCGAACTATCGTCACGATCGGCCGCAGCATGCTGCATCACGCCAAGCTGGACAAGTGTTTCTGGGCTGAGGCGGCCATGACGGCCATCTATGTGAAGAACCGCCTGCCGTCACCCAAGATCGAGCACAAGACTCCGTTCGAGATCGTGTACAAGTCCAAGCCGAGTGTGAAGCACATGCGCGTGTTCGGCTGTCGGACGTACATTTTGACTCCGAAGGAGAAGCGGCTCAAGTGGGACCCCAAGGCTCGCGCCGGAATATTCCTGGGCTACGAAGAAGTGTCCAAGGCATATCGACTTTATGACATCGAGGCGGGGCAGGTGGTGATCAGTCGCGATGTCAACTTCGATGAGTCGGCCTTTGGACTTTCACCGCGGATTTCCGATGAAGATGTCGATGACCTGGACGTTGACTCGCTCGATATCGACGATGACGGACCTCGCCAGACGGAGTACAAGCAGACGGGGAAGCGCAAGAGTCGCCCAAGTGACGAAGATGAAGCTACCAGAAGACCGCACACTGTGCGCCATCGGCCTGGACTGGAAGAAGCAAGTGCGCCGGATTCCTCTTCCTCTTCGCACCGAGTGGACGCCGACGAAGAAGAAAAATCTGGTGACCAAGATGAAGAATCGACTCCCCCAGTGTTTTGGCGTGCAAGTGCCAATGCTGTTGAAGCGACTGTGGACCTGTCGGAACCATCGACATTCCAAGAAGCGGTGAACGGCCCGGACCAAGTGCACTGGCGCAAGGCAATTCGTGCTGAGCTCAAGTCGATGCGACTTCGTGGTGTGTTTCGTGCTGCAAAATTGCCCAACGGACAGCGCGCCATCGGTACCAAGTGGGTGTTCAAGATCAAGCGCAAAGCGGACGGATCGATCGAAAAGTACAAGGCACGTCTCGTGGCAAAGGGGTTCAAGCAGAAGTACGGCATCGACTACATGGAGACGTTTCGCCCGTGGTCAAGTACGTGACGCTGCGCATGGTCATCGCTATTGCCAAGTACTTCGGCTGGCCTCTCGACCAACTCGACGTGGTGACAGCGTTCCTGTACGGGATAATGAAGGAGCAGGTGTTCTGCATAGCTCCTGAAGGCGTCGAACTGGATGGCAACTTCGACTGCCTGGAATTGGTGAAGGCGATCTACGGTCTCAAGCAAGCTTCGCGCGTGTGGAACGAGACCTTCGACGAATTCGTGTGCTCTATCGGCTTCCAAGTGTCGGCCTTCGACCCGTGCCTCTATATCAAGGTGGTGGACGGTCACTGCGTACTCGTGCTGGTGTATGTGGATGATGTGCTGATCACCGGGAGTTCACCCGAGCTGATCGCACGCACGAAGACGGACCTCAAGACTCGCTTCGAGATGACCGACAGCGGCAAGTGCGCGTTCGTTCTTGGGATCGAGTTGGTGGACGGCCCAGACGGCAGTATGACGATGTGCCAGCGGCGCTATGTGGATGACATTCTCAAGCGCTTCGCCATGGATGAGTGCAAGGCCGTGGTGAGTCCCATCGACATGAGCACTCGACTGGTTCCAAGCGACGCAGCGACCAAGGTGAACGCTCCGTTTCGCGAAGCTGTGGGTGCCCTGATGCACCTGATGACTGCCACGCGCCCGGACATCGCGTACGCTGTGGGCTATGTGTCGCGTTTCATGGAGAATCCTCAAGAGGAACACTGGGTGGCAGTCAAGCGTATCTTTCGCTACCTGCAAGGCACCAAGACGCATGGGATCTGCTTCAAGCCGGGCAACAAGATCGACTTTCGTGGATACTCGGACGCAGACTGGGCTGGCGACCTCGCCGACCGCAAGTCGACTTCAGGCTACACGTTCATGCTGATGAGTGCGCCTGTGAGCTGGGGCAGCAAGAAGCAGTCAAGCGTGTCGCTGTCTACGAGCGAAGCGGAGTATATTGCGCTCAGTCTGGCGATCCAAGAGGGCAAGTGGATTCATCGCCTGCTGTGCGAGATCCTGGCAGCTGCCAACGAGACGGGACCCGAGCTCATGATCCGCGAAGACAACCAGTCGTGCATCAAGATGACGAAGAACCCGGTGAACCACGGCCGCGCCAAGCACATCGACATCAAGTACCACCACATCCGCGACGAAGTGAAGCGCGGTGAAGTGAAGCTCCAGTATTGCGAGACTTCCGTGATGCTGGCGGACATCATGACGAAGGCGCTCGCGGGACCACGCCACACGGACCTCACGGTGGCTCTCGGCATTCATGGGACTTCGCATTGAGGGGGCGTATTAAGGGTTGCTGGTCTTGGGTACTGTGTACCAGTTGTACCCATTAACCGGTTAACCCGAACCGGTCCAATACGATCCCGCGATGATTATGGTACGTTGTTTACGCCACCGATGATTAGACGAGTAGGATGATTGGACGAGTACAGAGTGTTGGTGATTGGATGCACCAAATGATTGGATGCAGACTAGGTAGTGAAGACGGTGTAAGCTCCGATCAATCAATCACTTTCGAATCTTCCTTCTTCAGCTCAAGTGGTCTTCACTCCGGTCTCCGCACCAAGTGCAGAACTCCCTCCGCTCAGCCCAAGCCTCGCTTCCAAGACCTCAACACCTTTAGCTAGTCGCATCGTCTCCGAGTACTTAAGCCAACCGCCCTTAGGCTGAACGAACCCCCACAGCGTATTATCGATCATGCGCTGGTATATCATGGGTGCATTGTTTAACCCGAAGGGCATGCGCAACCACTCGAAGTGCCAGTGCACAAACAAACGCTGACACTTTACGCGCGCTTAAGGTCATCATGATTGCCCAGAAGCCACTTGTAGTGTCTAGCGAGCAGAACCACAGGTAACACTCGAGGTCGGTTAACAGATCGTCGACTAGCGGCATCGCGTATCCCATAATTGCTGTGATTGCGTTCACCATCTTGTAATCAACGCACAACCGGATATCCTGACCGTTTTTTTTTCATCACAATCCCGATTGGCGATGCCCATGGACTGTCCGAGAAGACGATCAGTCCCGTACTCAGCAAAGCTCTCAACAACTCGTACAGCTTGCCAAGATAACGGAGTGGCACTCGTCGGACACGCTGTTTAATGGGTGCGTGCCCCTGCGTGTCGATGTCACACACCACTCCATACGCCGGCAGTGGTAACACGTTGCAACTGGCTATCATGATGTGTTCGTGCGTCTTGAGCGTGGCGTTCAGACGTTCCTGCCGATCGGTCGACAGCCGAGTGTGGTGTAGTGATTTCTCGAAAATCACTTAGACCATCAGCGAGCAAGGACAAGACTATCTTCAAGTTGCTCAAGCTACAAACCCTCGGTCATGTTGCCAAAAGCGACCTCGAGGTGCGAAAGACTCGACTCGGTCACTACCGAAGACTCGTCGGAGCTCCATTATGGCCAATATGTCGTTCAAGGCAGCAGTCCTTATCATTACTAATGGGACTGGCCGGATTCGCATTCAGCGAACAAGAACTGACGGTCACGGTACGAAGACTGTAATGGGCCAACTCTGTGCCCACTACTTCGGCTTACACGTTAGCGCACGTGTACGAGGAAGCGTAGTTTGCTTAAACTTAGGTTAACTATACTTTCGTCCGAAAGTATATATTTACTAAAATAAGAAAAGCTAAAAGCCGTTTTGGGTTAAAATGAGAATTGTTATTTATGATTTATGTCTGGACTGGGTTTCCTCCTAAAACTGATATCCTAAATGAAAGGTATTCTGCCATCCGATGGCTGTCAGAACCTGCTAATCTAATTGGTAGAAAGAAATGCTTATCTACCACTAGGAAGCCTAAATGCATACAGACCAGTGGTCTGCAAAGTGTAACCATTGGTGTGTTTTACACCAACGTTCGAGAACCCTCCATGTAACCAAGTGGCTACGTGTAGCCACTTTGTGTAACCCCGTTACAAAATCGGTCTCGAAGACTATGCAAAGGAGTTGGCTTTCTTTCCCGACTTTACCGAGAAGTCTAACACGACTATAGACTACGACTCACCTAATGTGGCAGACCCTCGTGTGGTGTTGAAAATCCCACGTGAGCTCTAGCTACTAATGTAGTTAGGTAGTTCCCACAACAATACGTCTACCAGAGCGGCAAACGATCATTCGGGCGGAACTGAAGACCCCAGTTCTGCTCTTGCACCGGACAGACTGGACCTTGTAAATCGCTTATATAGGCCAACCAGTACAATACCAACACACTACTAGCACTAGCAAAGCTAGCAGGTGTTCTCACACACTTAAATCCTCGTGGTCCCAACAGCGGAAGGGTACCAGGCACGGGTAAGCCTTTTACGAGGGCGCCGAGGGTTAACCTCAGCTGGAAGGATAGATAGGAGGCGACACGCACTCCCCAATCGGGCAAATAGGCACAATAAAGCCGTCTCGTAAACACCCGATACTAATCGGCCACACACACACACTTGGCCTTGCCAGATGAACCCTCGCTACGGAGCTTCGAGTCCACCGACAGGCATAACACACTCAAACAAGCTTGACCAGACGCTTACCTTGAAGCCGGACGTCGCTCGTGTGCTTGAGTGGAAATTCTGTTCTGTATTTATGTTTGTCCCTTCGGGCCATGTCCTAATATGCAATCCTAATCAAGTATACAAATATCAAGTGAACTACGATCCGTTATGGACCACTTCGCATGTCAAGTGACTCCTCAGAGCTCAACAACACTTCCTGAACCATTGCCGAGCGTTCAAACGGTCGTCGTGTCTTTCCAAACGTCGCTCCCAACGGCTGTCGAGTCTTCGTACCGTGACCGTCAGTTCTTGTTCGCTGAATGCGAATCCGGCCAGTCCCATTAGTAATGATAAGGACTGCTGCCTTGAACGACATATTGGCCATAATGGAGCTCCGACGAGTCTTCGGTAGTGACCGAGTCGAGTTTTTCGCACCTCGAGGTCGCTTTTGGCAACATGACCGAGGGTTTGTAGCTTGAGCAACTTGAAGATAGTCTTGTCCTTGCTCGCTGATGGTCTAAGTGATCTCCGAGAAATCACTACACCACACCAACCTCGTGTGCGCCCGAAGTGAGCCTCGCAAGGCCCAACTTACGGACGTGAGGCGGTTGTGGTAAAGCACGACTAATATTTCCGGAAAGTCCAGATAGAATGAGACAAGTCCACCCCGATCGGTGATTGAGAGTATCAGACCGGCTGATCTGGATGGAAAGAGAGTGACGCCAGGCGTGGGACATGCGGAAGTGGCAGCCGCCAGACAGAAGGATGGTGACTGACGGGTGCGCGCGACCTATCGTCGCAGATTGATCGTCAGGAGTCACGACGAACTGAACGGACGACGCCGAGGTCCAGATGTTCGGCACAACGAAGGATATCAGTAGAGGTCTTTAGCGAAACTGTACCAGTTTGAATTTGACAGTCATATGTTCATGGGACCGACAAGGTACTATATTTAGTTTTAGCACAATCGTCCTAGTTCCTCGTGAAGTCCGCTCTTATTAGCTTGTGACAAGCAGTGATTTAGACCATTCCCGAATTCATCCAGCAACAGCTAAGCAGAATGGTGCTTCGTTTCACCGAGGAAAACGATAAGGAACTCATGAGGGAAGTCATTGCCCAGAAGCCATTTGCAGCTAAGTACGGTGAAGCGGCTCGTGTGTAGGCAAACGTGGCAGATCGAGTCTCGGCAGCCATCAAAGAGCAAGTATTAGACAAACAAATACGTGATCGCGTTCGACTACTCAAGAAAACTGGCGTGCGGGCGAGCTCCGTTCAGCGTTAGGAAGTGGTATAGAGGAAAGTCTAGAAGCTGTTAACGAGCAGAGCCACTATGAGACCCTGGCTGGGTTGGTGCGACAATATGTCATGTTAGAGGATGCGTTTAATGACGACAAAATGGATCGTATCATCAAGAAGAAGGCGGATGAAGCTAGCGCCACTCGATGCGCGTCAGAAATTGTGCAAGAAGCTCTGGTGCGACGAGCCCTTCGTGGAAGTGAGGATGAGCCGGACGCGAACTCATCTGACACCGATCACTTCAACGATACTTGTTCAATAAAATCGACTCCAGCAAAAGCTAAAGGTACCAAGCGCAAAAACGTATTTCAACAAGAGTCCGAACGTCAAGACAAACGTTTGCGGGACGATATGGAACTCCGTCGGCAGCAATTTGAGCAGCAGATACAGTCTCAGCTAAAGCAACATGAAGACCGTATGGTACTGGAGCGCGAAATGCAAGATCGTAGAATGCTAATGGAGCAGGCGCGAGCTCTTGCTCAGGATCAAGCCGAAGAACGCATGCAAAGAGCCCGCCAAGAGGCCGAGGAACGCAATTGACAGCTCGTATATGATTGTGTCAAAGTTCTAAGCGAAGCATTTGGCAATCGCAAATAACGCGTGGAGCTCTGGCCATTGGACCTAAGAGATACTTGAGCACTTCATATTAACTTTTACCAAATGCACTTATCTAAAATTCAAATACTGTTTAAGACTTGGTGGAGACAATCCAAAGTAGTCACTAATAGTGTTTTCTACCCTGCCCACACGTAATACAGTTCGTAAGAAACACTCCAGTTCTATACATCAATCCCACGGGCTGCACGCCCACTCGAGCCTGTCGTTTGAAGTCGAGCGCTGTCCAGTAGTTCATAACTTGCCCGTATGACCATTCTACTGATACGCGAACGCGACTCATACTAACGTTCACTTGTCTCTGCTGTCGTGTTAGATTCCCAATGGCACCTGCGTACGGGCTACACAAAATATCGTCGTTACCGTAAGCTTGATCGCCATAAATTCGGTACTGCCGAAAACGTAAATCGCTGCGAAGTATCTGTGATATATTGGAATCTTTGAAGAGCTTAATGTCGTGATTTCTTCCGGGGAACGGGCCGTAGAGGTGAACAATTAATCCGTCAGGTGTAGTCAGCGTTTGGTATTTGAGAGCATGTTTGCGCTTGTGCCCATTATATACAGACTTCTGACTCATTAACTTGCCGTCTCGCTTGAGATGCCTAGCCATAGGTCTGCATATACCTCTTACGGTTCCATCAATAAAGGCCCAGACGTTCTGGATGAGTCCCCCCCCCCCCGCGTCGAAAACAGCATCCGCATACGATTGAAGATTTTGAGCAACGCAGGCATGATTGAACATAAGTAGGCGAGCATACTTGGTGTCAATGTAAACCAGTACATGCAGGAAAAGGTTTGACAAACCACTAGAGTCCCTTCCAAAAAACGATTCCAGATCCACCCAGCGAATTGGTACTGTGAGTTTGTAAAGCACTATACAAAGCCCCTCAACTCCGGAAGATGTAGTCCGCTCCCTCGTTTGAATTCCTTCCAACTCGAAAAGCTGTACGACCTGCACGATCTGATGCATCTCGAAACGAAATTTGTTGATGCACTCTTCGTTTGAGAGAGAGTTAAAGTTGAAAGGTGCCCGAAGAGTGACTTCCGGTGGCCTTGCAGTCGATAAAAACGTGGATATGGCGGCACTGACGATGGTGTTGCCCTCCAATATTGCTTGACGCTGAGCACAAAGCAGATATGCGCTCTTCTGATGACGCCGCAATCCTGAAGTTAGATGACGCACCAGTAGAACGATGTCTGCTGCTTCGTCTTCGCTTGATGAAGAGGCGTTCATTGCTGGATGACCTTGACGCTGGGCATCGCTCGAGGATGAATTCGAAGTAGTTATTGTTACCGCTACCTATCGGCGTCTATCCCTCCAACGATTTAGTATTTACATGGTGTATTTTACTCCACGAAACCTTGCGACCACGAACAGTATTTTGCTGTCAAAGTGGTGGGTTCGAAGTCATCTACCTGATCACACTTGTCGGTTCGAAAATGAGGTTAGGCAAAAATCCATCTGGCAAACTGACAATTCTTGATTAGACAGTTCTGCTAAAGACCTCTAGTGGCGATGACCAGCGAGACACAGGGATCGGATGCCGGGAGCTGCCGGAAAGAGATCACCTTAAGGGACCACTGAAATTTCAGAGATACCTGGGTGGACCACATAGCATGTAGTTTCTAAAAATTGATGTGTTTGTACTCAACATTTTGCAGATCGACGAACGGCGGCAGGTCACCATGAAGCTTGTCAGGTGCGTGGACGCCGCCGCCACGGGCCCGGGGAAGGCTAACACTGCCAGACTCCCGTGCTTCATACTTCCGTGTATTTATGTACTAACTGGTGGCGTCTCTCTCTTCGTCTCCCCTACAGGTTTTTGATGAAGCTGTCGAATGAGACGGTAACTATCGAGCTCAAAAACGGAACGATCGTGCACGGAACGATCACTGGTGCGTGCATGCTGGGAATGCTATAGTTTACGTGTGTATCTGACTAAATTGTCTCTTGTGGCGCAATGGCTCTGCTTGTTTCTCTTTTTGCTGCGCGGCAGGGGTGGACATCAGCATGAACACACACCTGAAGGCGGTCAAGATGACCGTGAAGGGCAAGAATCCCGTGAATCTGGACTCGCTTAGCATCCGTGGCAACAACATTCGCTACTATATATTGCCGGACTCGCTGAATCTGGACACGCTGCTGATCGACGACACCCCACGTGAGAAGGTGAAGGCGGGTGCTCCAGCTGGAAGCGGTCGTGGGCGGGGCCGAGGCCGTGGTCGGGGACGTGGTCGCCCGTAATAGATGCGTTGGAAGTGATCCTTGGCCATTGGCGAAAGGAAAAGGCGCGATCGTGAAGAAGAGCGCCGTTGAAGCACCGCGGTGAGTGTGAGATCGCGTGGCTGCTTGAAAAGAGCAGGAAGCAGGGCTCGTCGGGACTTCCGGTAGAGTTTCCACTCGTAAGAGGTGCGACAGATACTGTAGGCATCTTTCTTTTCTAAGTTAAAGGGACTTCATTTGACGCGGCGGTAAGTGATGTTCGTACGTGGCTGGGATCATGAGGTTGGCGGTGTTTGTGGGCAATGCACGAATCGTTATTTCGCAGTGGCAGCAGTGTCTCCATCTCATATCCATCTCTTCATACAGTGGCGCACCTGGACGCATGCAGCTTCACTGCCACGTCTTCAGATGAACACATGCTCTGCCAACCAGTGCAATTGCATATCGCACTTAAATGAATGTACCAACTTTATTATTGGTCTTGTCAATTTTCACTCTGCAGTCGAGATGCCGCAGCAGAGCAAGCGCAAGGCGGAGGAGGAGGCCGCTGATGCGGACGCCAGCAACTTCCTGGAGGAAGCTCAGCGCTCCGTGGATTTCCTTTTCTCGTCGGTCGTCGTGCTGCCAGGCGACGACGTCACGGCCACGCTCACCAAGACAACGCGTCGCGTCAAACTCGGTGCGCTGGCTGCTGCGTGGGCTTGCAACGCATAATTGCGAGTACCCTTCACTGACCGGTGTTGTATTTGTTTGAATAGGCTCTGGGTTAAAGCAGCTGCCAGATGAGCGGATTGTATGCACGAACGCCGGCGTTCTTCGTTACCGCCCATCTAACCGCTATTGGGTCGAATTCAACCACAAGCGCGTACGTGAGATACTACTGCTTTGACTCTATGTGGCTCCGTAGATGCCGTAGACTAATTTTATTGCTTGAGGAGCAGTATACTGCATCGATGGACGACGGCGTCATTGGCATCGTGACTGACCGCAACGCCGAGTTTTACCGCGTTAACATCGGAGCTGCGTACGTTCTTTAGAGGGTGGCAATATTGGATGGCCGGGTCGATGCTAACGCTTTCTGTTGCCTTTACTGCTCAGTGCTAGCGCCACCTTAGGCTCACTGGCGTTCGATGGCGCAACGAAGAGAAACCGTCCGAGTCTTCGTCTCGGATCTCTTGTGTATGCTCGCGTGAGCAAGACCAATCCGGACGTGGAGCCTGAAATCACTTGCGAAGGTGCGATCTTTTAAAGCCTACTGGGTGGCCTGTTGCAGTGGACTAATGCATGTGGCTGGTTTTGGTGTTTAGCTCCTCCAAGTGTGACTAAGAAGGACTGGATGACTGGCTTGGCCGTCTACGGGGAGCTGAACGATGGTTACGTATTTAAGACGTCCATCGGCCTAGCAAAGGCGCTACTGCATGAAGATTGCCAGGTGCTAGCGTCTTTGGGAAAGAAGCTGGCCTTTGAGGTGGCTGTTGGAGTCAATGGCGTTGTGTGGGTAAACGCTAAGACTACGAAGAATATCACGATCATTTCCAACGCCATCATGAACTCTGAGTCCATGTCTCCCAGCGAAGTCGACGCTATGGTGTCTCGGCTTGTGGAAGACGCCGACGACGCTTAAATAGAGAAGGAATACAACCCCACAGCTTTGTTCGTGGTGCCATAAATTGCTGCGACTCAGACTTGATGCTGATTCTCTGGCAAGTTTAGCGATGGAATCCGTTTATTTGTGTAGCATTCTCACCTTGGTTTGAAGCCGACAGAGCTCCAGAATTGAATACGAGAAGCAGCAACGTGACGAGAACGTCAGAAAACTCCCAACTGCAACCATGATGTCTGCAAACGACGACGCCAAGGGCATGATCGCCCAGGAAGAGCGAGAGCTGCGACGGGTGTTCGATCACCTCAGCTCGTACCGCCAAAAGAAGAGATTGACGCACATGTTAAACGACTGCAAAGAGCGACGCCAGCGCTTGGAGGCCAGTAAGAATAGTCCCGAGGTGTCAGCGTTGCTCAACGAGAAAGGAGCCAAAATGACACGTGAAGAGATCGAGGACGAGCTGCGTAAAGTCGACCAGAATCTGGAGAAAACCGTCGCCGATCAAGCCGCGGTGCAGAACAGCAACGCCCACAGCCGCGTGATCAAGAACGAAGACCTGTACGAGGCCATCAAGGCTCTGGGCAAAGTGTGCTCGAAGAAGGAGATCAGCGACATGATCTGGGAGGCCGACGAAAATCTGGACGGCGTGGTGGACTGGGAGGAACTGCGCGCCATGTTTAACCGCAACCTGCTGGACAGGACGGAGCTGGAGCCAGCCAACCTCTTCAACGTCGTCCAGTTCATGACGTACGACAAGAAAAACTGCGGGGTCATCACCGCAGACGACACCATGGCCATCCTCTTTGCGCGCTACGGCCAGTCGCAGCTCGAAATGCGCATGAAGCAGCTCTTTGGCGACAGCGGCGAGCTCACATTCGTGGATTACCTGGAGCGTGTAGGCAAACAGCGGCGCTCAAACGTCGAAGCGCGAGCGAAAGCGTAGATAGGTAGCTCGGCAGAGACAAAATATACTACTGTAGTACTGGATAAGCTCTTGTTGAAGCCACTTGCGCGTGGCATATGAGCAAGGAACCTGACGTATTCCACAGGCACAAGCTCTCACAACTCAGCTGTCGCGCGCATAGGCCTGCAAGTGCAATGCGGTGCAAGCGGCGCTTGCCAATAGCCCTTCCAGGTGGTGTTGAAGTGACAGGTATGTATGTGGTGCTGCGTGTCCTGATATCGTGCAAAACGAGTATTCCACCGAGATGCACGAAAAAAAAAACTTTCAATGAATAAGTACTCCACAAGAAACGTGCTCTCTTTTGCTTATGTCTCTCTTCTCGCGCCTCTCCTCCCGATCCTCTTCGCTGAATGGCTTTAAACTGATCTCTGGAAGACAATGGCAGGGTCGGCCGGCGGGGCAAACAGCAGGCTTAGCCCAGCGTCAAACCCAGACCGAACTTGTGCGAGTCGCCCTCGAAGTTCTTGGCGTCCACGTGCACGCTGGTGGTCAGCGTGACGTACGGACGCACCTTCTGGATGGAGGCCAGCGACAAGAAGCCCTCCGAGTCGATCTTACCGCAGTACGTGGTGTCAGAGTCGGCCTTGAATCGGCCACCCACAACGAGCGTGTTGGAGGCCGACTTGAGGTCGTAGTCGAGGACGGCGGCGTACACCGTGTTGTGCGACAGGTGGTGGTGGAACGAGGCCTGCAGAGCGGCGAAGTTCTTCTTGGTCACGAGCGTCGTGACGAAGTCCGAGCCCGTGAAGCTAGCGCCCACGTTGTGCTGCACGATGGCTGACTTGTCCACGTTGAACGCGGTCTGGCCACCAACAGCGAAGCCGCCCTGCGAGAGCACGGCCGCAGCCGAGACCGTGTTGGAAACGAAGTCGGCCTCCGAGTTCACGGCCAGGTTCTTCTGCTTGTATTCGGCACCGAGCACGCCCACCTGCTTGGCGCTCGTGTTCTTAGCGACGGAGCCATCCTCGAGCTTGAAGGTGAGCTTAAGGCCCTCGGTCAGCACGTTGGGCAGCTCGGCCTCCGTGACCACGCGGCCCTGAGTGGTGATCTGCAGCTTCTTGAAGACCACGCCGCTGGCGCCATGGGTGAAGCCACCCGAGACCTTGGCCAGGATCGACTTGTTGCCGTTCAGCGCGCCCTCCGTCGTGAACGACACACCGTTCGACGCCTTGCTCTTGATCTTGAGCTTGCGCGAGAAGTCGTAGTCATCGCGCAGGACGTTCTCCGCCGTCTTGGCCAGGTCCTTGTACAGCACAACCATCTTTACCGGGGTCTCTGCTTGTCCTCTTCCGAAATGAAACGCGAGCCGCACAAATCCACGCTCGACTTGACTGACACAGCTGGCTGGCTCCACACAAAATCTCCCCCCTTCCCCTCAAAAGACGATCCCATCAGGTCGGACAGGGGAGAAGCGTATCTTTACTATCGTACCTAAAAGGGTTCCGATGGTCCAAGCGACACACCAAGCGTACATGACGGAAAAAAGGCAACTTGAAGCAAAGCAAGTTGCATGTTCTGCGCTAAAAACCTCTTTCGATCTCACCATGCTGCCCGTACAGGGGCCACAAACTTGTGTTTCTGTCGCCTCTACTTGAAGTCAGTACAGTCAGCAGCTTACAGGTTTTGCCAAATATGCCTAACGGCAAACAAAAAGGCAACGCAGCACCGCCTGATTTGGTGACCACTGTATGTCTTGTGGCGGCAGGACAGCCGAAAGTCGGCCGATTACTACTCATCGATGCCTATCAATTGCCCCTTTCAGCGCACCGAGCTCCATGGGCATGGCACACGACGTCCAAGGTACCGTTACTGCACGATTTTTGACCGGCAGCAGGGCGACCTGGCTGTGCAAGGCGGCACTACAGTCGTGGACTGCCGCGAGAAATGACGTCGTTGGGCAGCGCAGAAACAGCTGATGGTCGTCTTCAATACGCGCTTTGGGTTGGCGAATGATGAGGCTCGTTTGATAAACAGGAGGCGCCCGCGCCGCTGCATTGACGAATATGGCAGGTGAGCTAGACTGAGGTCGCACCACCAGGGTTCTGCCGGTGCATCGAAATCGCAGTCCACTGCACGCTTCTCTTTTCCGCAGCGGCGGCACTGTTGTCGTCAGAGCGGCAGGAATCTCTCTAGGCGGGGTGGTAGGGCAAGGGCAGCACATTATTGCATCACCTTGGAGTTGTTGTGATCCGGCGAAATAACTTGGCTTCAGTATGGCGAGGATCCCGCTTATGTCCGACAACTTCGTACTTAGTCTGGAGCCTACGTGGCTGGAGATTCAACCAGCCCCCTCTTCCTACGGCTGCTGTGTGGGCATTCGCGAAAAGATCAGCAAGTGGTAACCTCAGCTTTTATTTACTCGGGAAAAGATGGTTGTACTGTACAAGGACATTGCCAAGACGGCGGAGAACGTCCTGCGCGACGACTACGACTTCTCGCGCAAGCTCAAGATCAAGACCAAGGCGTCGAACGGCGTCTCGTTCACGACCGAGGGTGACATGGCCAGCAACAAGGCCATCCTTGCCAAGCTCTCGGGCTCCTTCACGCACGCCAACAGCGGCGTCGTGTTCAAGAAGCTGCAGGTGACCACGCACGGCCGACTGATCTCTGAGGCTGAGCTGCCCAACGTCTTCACGAAGGGCCTCAAGCTCACGGCCAAGGTCGAGGACGGCTCGCTCGCCAAGAACGCCCACGCCAAGCGTGTCGGCGTCTTCGGCTGGGAGTACCAGCAGCCGAGCTTCTCGGTGAACGGTGCCATCGACGTTGGTTCCAGCACCATCAGCAAGGCCGCCGTGTACAGCTTCGACAACGTGCTGGTGGGCGCCCAGACCGCTTTCAACTACAACAAGTCGGCTGTCGTGGACCACAACGTGGCTCTGAGCTACCGCGGCAACGACTTCACGGCCACGCTGCAGACCAAGAAGAAATTCAACACGCTCTCGGGCTCGTTCCACCACCACCTGTCCCACGACACCGTCTACTCGGCGCTCTTCAACTACGACCTCAAGTCGGGCCAGAACACGCTCAGCGTGGGCGGCCGCTACAACGCCGACAAGCTCACCACGTACGCCGGCAAGGTCGAGTCGGACGGCCACGTGTCTCTGGCTCTGGTCCAGAAGATTCGCCCCTTCCTGGCGCTGACTACGAGCGCCCACGTGGACGTCAAGAACTTCGACGGCGACGCCCACAAGTTCGGCATCGGCCTCACTTTGGGCTAAGCAGGGAAAAGCATGTAGAACTCAACCTAGACGTGTGCCTGGCCGGTGCTAGATGGAGGAATTGGGTTTGATAATCGAGCGAGCTGTATCGCGCCCGCAAACGCCGTAGCTTTATGTCGGCAGTTCAATTCAATACACACCTCTGTTGCCCATGTACCGTTAGCATAAGCTTACTGTAGCTTGTGAGCTGTAACGAGTCGTACCTTGTGCGTACCTTCTGCCACGCCAATCGTACATTGCTTTCGTTAGATATCCGGGTAGAGCCAAAGCTACCAACGCCAAGAGTGATAAGCATGAGCGAGACCGACCGCTTCGACAGCATGCTGCTGACCATTGCGCAGTCGCAGCGCGGCATTGAGCCACTGCTAGACACGGTATTCTCGTTCCTGCGGCGCAAGACCGATTTCTTCACGGGCGCCGAGCCGCAGGTGATCGAGGACACGATCCTCAAGAGCGTGCGCAAGCAGGCGGCGCTGGCCGAGAAGGACCAGTTCCACAAGAAGGAGCAGGAGGCGGTGAAGCTGGAGAAGAGGCAAAAGAAGGAGCAGGAGGAGAAGGCCAAGAACCCGCCACGCTTCGAGGAGATCACGGACGACAACGAGATAGAGGCGAAAGAAGCTACGCCCGAGCAAGCGTCGCCACAAAATACGAGCACATCGACAAAGGTTGACGATGAGGAAGAAGAGGACAACGGGCCGCGTACGTTTGTGCATATTTTTTATTCACTGCAATACTCTGGTGTTGCTAACGATGCGATGTTGTTTGACCATGACAAATGTGACTGCAGCGCTTGTAGGCAACGGAGGCCAGACAAACAAGTATGTATGGACGCAGACACTGCAGGAAGCGCAGGTTAACTTCGCAGTTCCCGAGGGTACCAAGTCTCGACAGGTTGACGTGGAAATCCGAGCTGGAAAGCTACGAGTAGGTCTACGAGGCGGCGAGACGTTCGTGGATGGACCTTTGTACAACAAGGTGAAGGTAGACGATAGCTTCTGGACGCTGGAAGATGGCAATCGCATTTGCATCTACCTGCAGAAGGACAACCAGATGGAGTGGTGGAAGACTATCATCCAGGGAGACACGGAGATCGACACGCAAAAGGTGCAGCCCGAGAACTCGAAGCTCGACGATCTGGACTCCGACACCCGCCAGACTGTCGAGAAGATGATGTTTGACCAGCGTCAGAAGGCCATGGGTCTCCCCACGAGTGACGACATGCAGAAGCAGGAGATCATGCAAAAATTCATGGCGCAGCACCCCGAGATGGACTTCAGCAAGGCAAAAATCAATTAAGGAGCCGCCGGTTCGTTTTTGCAAAGGAGTGTCCGCTGCAAACCTAACGCGCGTAGCTATTTCGGTGGTGCCAGCTTAATATACTGCCATGTTAGCCGAACAGATCTCGAAGCTGGTTGCTGCTATTTCTTGACATCTGCCATTTGGCTTTTCGTGTGTGAGCTTCAACAGCTGCGTCGCAGCGAGTCCGTACAAAATGTCTACAAGTCGACACCACGTTGTGTCTGTAGTGCTTGGATACGATGCGAACGAATATCAGAGCAGCAGCGCTGCCATGAACCAGCACGTGGGCGACAAACCCGCGGGTACACCGAAGACGGCTTCAGAAAATATAAACAAGAAATGCCACGTGCAGTTTGGCGAGCCTGGCACTAAGAGAGAGTTCATAACCTCCAGCAAACTTGCAGATCCAACCGGTGAAGTGCTCAAATACCGCGGTGAGCTGGCTAAGGAAACCAAGGACCTGCTCATGCAGACATCTTCCTGCTACGGAAACGATGTTGTACCGTACGTATCGTCGACGCAGCTCGCTACACAATGGGACAAGAAGGCTGTGGCGGAAACCATCAGACTACGCAATGAGATTCGAGCTCGAACAGGCCCGCGACCAACTCGAGGCATGTCCTACGACGACGAGATTGAGTACGTCTCGGAAGCCAAGAGCGCCTACGAGAACAAGTTCAAGATCCACAAGCCGTCGACCATGGCTGCGTCTGTGAAAAAAGGAATGTTGGCAGGTGTTGTTGCTTGTTGCTTGGTCACCGTCTGACACGTTGATGTTTGTGCAGATCTGCGTTCTACACACTTCTCACTGGGGCACGAGAAGCTGGACTACAAGACATCGAGCCACATCGAGCGCCTCTCTCCAGACCAGTTCGCACTTTACGCCACTCGGCCTCCACCGCTTCACGACCTGAAAAAGTCGACCGTGGAAATCTCCTGAATCCCTACTAAGCCTTAATAAGTACTTCATTGCTTCCTAACAACAAAATGTATCGCTTGAAATGATGATATTATTATTGTTTGGAGCTTTCTACAGCACAGGGAGTTTGGGTCACGTCCGCGCGAGGGCAAACGACAGAATCTCCTTTGATTCTCAAGCTGGGTGCGCCCAAGAACTAAACGTTGAAGCTCTCTCCGCAGCCACAACTTCCCTTGGCGTTCGGGTTCTCGAAAACGAATTCGGATGAGACCGGAGTTACCTAAAATAATAATAAATTTTTTTAGACTTGCTCCCATGCAACACGCACATAAAGATCAATCAGACTCACCTGGAAGTCCATGGTGGTGCCGACAACGTGGAATAGTGCCTTGGGCTCCACAAAGACGCGTACACCTAGCAACGGCCACCACATCAAGCAACAAGGAGTAGTGTCAATACCTGACCTCCCATCCACAACACCTTCTTCAACCATCTGCGGCTCACCATTCTTGCTCACTTCCTCCTCCATCTTCTCCTTCTTGTCTGCGTAGTTCATCGTGTATGACAAGCCATTGCATCCACCTACAGTAGCACGAGCAAGAAACAGACCGCCGGTTAGTTTGATCGGAATAAACCACCACACTCGACCGTCGCATTCGTACGTGTTTTAACCCCTAGCCGGATGCCAATGGCGTCTGGCTTGCTCGATAGTAGCTCCTTTATACGCTCCGCAGCGGCGTCCGTCTGCATCCAGCGAATGCATACAGCAACAGCATTGTTAGTCGCCGGCGTTCTCGAACCTCACAATTCTACGGCCTGCGACGCACCAGGTTCAGCGGTGGTGGTAGCTCACGCAGGCGTCGACGCGTGGGAGGTGTTGCGTGCTCCGCCACGGTGGACAGCAAGCGCGGTGCATGGACAGCCCTGGAGCGCGACACGGAGCGGAAGAACGGCGTCATGAGCAGCAGAGTTCTGTGTGAGGCCCTCAAGTACAATTGCCTTTTACCCAATATCGACCTGTTCCTCGGCTAAGTGCGACTACCACCGGATTGGTTACTAATCACGAATAAAAGTAGTCCATTGGGTGGATTTCGACGAATCGTAGCGAGTGCCCATCCCCCTCGCAATTTAACATCGTGACGAGTCTCCGCCGTGCCGCTGGACAGCGGTGATGGTGTTGGTGGTGAATGCTGGCAGTGGTGGCCTCGAATGGTTTCGGTTGGACATTTACCCAAGAGCATTTCTAAAATACTAAAGCGCCGATATCCGCTTTCGTTTCCAGCGATGTTTCGTGCACTGTTGTCTCGAAATAGAGATTTTCAGCGGGATTCTTCTCTGACGATGGATCTATCAGCCGGTAGTACTTGATGTGTTACTCGAAGTACTAAGACACATCTCGATAACTTGCAAGTAGTTCAAAACTTGAACTACGTTACATCAAGTCACGTACACTGCAACATTGGTTTGATGCGCAGTCTCACCGTCCCTCAGCTGATGAAAACCCTTTTGCAACATCCACGGCATCGTTTGCAGTCTTCAGTTTTCTACTCCACCTGATTGAGAAGGTACCGTAAGCGACGAATAGGATACATGTTTTAATTCAAACGTATTAGACAACAAGGTTTAGAAAAAAATATTTTTGACGTGTTACCTACACTGTGGCTCCACTCCAACAGCTAATTGCTCGACTGACCTGAGACGTTAGCCATGGGGCCCGAGTTCGGAGGTCCGCTCATCTGCATCGGATTCATGACCTGCTGGGGCATCTGCATATTCTGCTGGGTCATGCCCTGTTGGCCCATAGACATGTTTTGTTGCGACATCGCCATACTCTGCTGGGTCATACTTTGCTGGGGCATGGTCATACTCTGCTGGGGCATTGCCATACTCTGCTGAGACATCCCCATGCTCTGCTGCGGCATCGTCATGCTCTGATGAGGCATGCTTTGCTGCTGCATACCCTGCTGGGCCATACTCTGCTGAGGCATTCCTTGCGTCGCCGGGTTCATGCGCTGCATCTGAGCAGGGGGCATCATTCCGTAGCCCTGTGGGCCCATTTGGAAGCCCATGTTGGGAGCCATGGCACCTCGGTTGTCTGCATAACTGGTAGGGATCGGCATGGCGTTGCTCATGCGTACAGAGTGCGCCATCGCTCCGCTGCCAGGGACGCCGTAGGGCATGCCGCCGTTAGCAAACCGCTGCTGCTGTTGCTGTTGAGCCATCGGGTTCATCTGTGCATACTGCTGAGCCATCATCGGATTCATGCGCGCCTGGTACTGGGCCTGAGCGTACGCCTGAGCCTGAGCCTGAGCCTGAGCCTGAGCCTGAGCCTGAGCCTGAGCCTGAGCCTGGGCTTGAGCTTGAGCTTGAGCTTGAGCTCGAAGCCGTGCTTGATGAGCCTGTGCCTGTGCTTGTGCCTGAGCCTGGAGCTGCGCTTGGTTGGCCATTGGCATCTGCATCATACCTGCCCGGGCATACTGTTGTTGTTGTTGCTGCTGCTGCTGTTGCTGGGCCATTTGCGTCTGTCCGTAGGTCTGCGGCTGTCTCGGGGACGTCTCCGAGGATTCGTCGGCCCACTTGGCCAGCGTCATGAGGTTCTTGTTGAGGTTCTTTCGCTTCTTGTCCAGTTTCTCCGTGAACTCCCCCAATTGTGTTGTGCCCTTTCCGTGCTTGATCTGCGTGTTGAGCTCGATGATCTCCACGATGAGACTCGAGTTCTCGTCCAGCATGGCCTGCGGTTGTTAACCGAGGCATCACTTTTCTCGTTAGAAACCACGCTTAAAATTCGCGAGTGAGCGATATGACGCACCTGGATCTGCTCCGTAGTGATCTGCTTGGGCTCTTGGGGCTGCTGCTGTGGCTGCTGGAACTGCTGCGGCGCCGCGTAGGCCCGGTTCATGGCCATCTGCGGGGCTGCGGCCGCCATGTCCATCGTTGTTTTGATTTCCGCACCTTGCTCCTTCATGTCGGATAAAGTACGATCATTGCAATTGGCTAAAAATCAATTTAGCTCACTTGATTGGCTGAGTATACGACGCATTCAAACCGCTGGTTTTGCAACAAGCAATAACCGATCGACCTAGGAACTATGAGCGGCATCCAGCGCTTCTTACGAATGAGCGCGGTCGAGGCCGAGGCCGCCATGAAGCCCCGTCTGCTGGACGGCAAGTGGAAGCAACCGCTGATCTCTGGCCGCAAGATTGCCATGGTGAAGAAGCACGCGGCGCGCAACGGCCTCGTGGGCACGTGGGAAGAGGGAAAGGGCGGCTGGCTTGAGACCTGGGACCGACCGCAGAAGCACCACGTGATGCGGCCGCTCAAGGGCCACAAGAACCAGCGCAACGAGTTCGAGCGGTATGTTATTGGACTATTGGGATTCGGTTGGGTCATTAGTGCCGCCTGGATAATTGGATTAACTGAATTGGTTTG
Organism: Phytophthora cactorum; assembly: GCA_016864655.1. NCBI lineage: Eukaryota > Oomycota > Peronosporomycetes > Peronosporales > Peronosporaceae > Phytophthora > Phytophthora cactorum. The sequence goes on from NHQK01000085.1 coordinate 27,217, forward strand.
TGTTTGTTGCTTCTGGGAACAGCGTCAAGAAGGTGCAGGCAGCGCTGGCGGCCATGCCCAACAAGATTGCGGAGCACAAGAAGGCGGTCAAGCAGGCCAAACCTCTCAAGGGGCTGGACAAGTGGCTCAACGAGAAGGACCCGTACTAGATGTAGAGCTGAAGCAGAGGCAGGAGCAGAGAGAAAAGGAAGCACAAGCTGTAGCAAGACACACAAGACATGCACTCTTTTTTTGCTCTACTCCACAGAAAGTTGCTGGTAGTGTTGAGACGGTGGTTACTACAAGGGATCAGTGATGTAGTGCCGCTTTAAGCTTTGACAGTGATGGCCGCATCTGCAGTGAAGCCTACGGCAGCAATTTCTTCTCTAGGTGCTTCATGTGGCTAGAGTACTCAATCAGGACATGGCATGCCTACGATTGCTGGGTTATTTTGCTGTATCTGAAACGTCACGCGCCTGTTTAGTAGTAGGCGTGAAGCAAAATACTCCGACGTGACACCAAGACTACACTCCCAAGACACTGTACTGCAGTTCTTTGGTCGAGAACCATGCGCCTATCGAAGCAAGGCCGATCCAAGAAAGGTATCGTGGCCCCTATGAGCGACGATGAGGACAGCAGTGGTGCTCTCAACCTCCATCGAAGCAGCTACCAACCGAGGCAAGAATCAAAAGGGGTGTCCTTCTCAACTTCGCGAGGCAAGATTTGGTGCGTGTCGCGCTCTTGTCTGCTTGCTGAAAACAATGTGAGCTGATTCGAAATCCTTTACTCTTTAACCTCACCAGGTTGATCCTAGTCGTTAACTTATCTATCGTCACCATGTTCATCTTTATGAGTTCCACACGCTTCCCGTCTCTAAGTGGGGAAGGTATTGTGAACGATGCGCTGGAGCAAGATAAACAGCAACTAGCTCCAGTGAACAAGAACGCGGAGCAGGTGGTCTCGCTGGCAAATGCTAACTCCGCAGTAACGAATGAGCCGCAACTGCAGGAACCATCTCGTCCTGGAGGCTACTTAAAGCTGATGAGCACTGATATCCCCGAAGTGCAGGATAAAGAACTCGCCTTGACGGATGCAACCGAAAGCGAGACAGTAGCACCTCTCTCAGTGGCATCACGTGATGTTACAGGAGAAACTCCTACAATACAGGCCGAGATCCAAGAGGAGGATTCCGAAACACCCTTGCCATCGGTGACTCAGCAGGTTGATGTACCTGTATCCAACGTAAATGTTGACCCAGACACTGTATCTGCAGACGCAATTGGTGATACTTTGCCAGCGTCTAATGAGCCAGCCACAGGTCAACGATCTCCAGCCGAGATCGCAGACATTATTTCGCGAATGAAGGATCCCTCATCGGAAACGCTACCACCGTCCCCTGAGCAGTCAGATGCAGCCGAATACAGTGCACCACCTTCAACTGCAGCGCCTCAACCTATGGAGACCAAAGCTTCTATAGTCGAGTCAAAAGGTAACGTGGTTTCAGTTTGCATGACACCCAAAACTTACAAACTCACTTTCCGTCCTATGTGATGATCCTCAGATTTTCTAGATAACTTGTCAGTGTGGCTCACGAGTGATTCGGGTGTAGAAGTTGAAAATCTGGCGGCTTGCTTAGCGTCGTCGGGAGAAGACGTCGTTGCTTGCGGGGTGAACAGGTATCTTGCTTTCTTTCAATACTACCTCAAGGACATTGGAAACTTACGTAGCCGTGTTGGCTCTAACTAGTTGGACAAACCAAATTGCGAGCTTGGATCCCAACGCCGCAGACTCAACAGCTTTCCGCTCAGCATCACAACAACAAAAGCCCGTGTGGATTCCAATCGTTCCAGATACGCCCAACCAGCTCCCAACAGTGTACTTCTCGTGCCCTATGGTAACAGATGCATTGAGGGTACACGAGTCGATGACTCTGCTATTCGTGCTCTCTCCGGCTCAAATTGAGGTGAGAACTGAAAATTACGACACAAATTAGATACTGACCTATGCTACCTTTTGAATTGTCCTAGACTGGCGACTCGTACACGGGGCAGAAATTCTTCGGGAACTCGCCGTACGGACAGTTTGCTCTCCACGGTGGCAGACCATCATTTTTCGCCAACAACGGCCTTGTAGAGAGTGCTCAGGAGCTCCCCACGGGGCAGTTTTCGCTAGTGACGTACCGTTTGCATCAAGGTTACGTCGAAATCAAGGTCAATGGCGGATCTTGGGGCGGCGAAGCACCAGTGGAAGGGGACGAGAGACGAATTCGAGTCACTGTTAACGATGTGGTGAGCCTAGGTAACAGCAAGGAGGCGTGCGACACGAACGCCTTCCAAGGTAGAATTGCTGAGGTACTGGTTTACAACGTCGTACTGGACAATGCGAAGATCGAGAGGGTGGAGGAATTCCTCCACGACAAGTGGTGGGGGAACAGGCCCTTCCCAAAACCAGCAGCACCAGTGGCTACAGTTGCAGATACCGAACCAGTTGCGGCCGAGGTTCTTCACGAGGATGATCTAATGACGGAATCGGCGGTTGAAACAGTGTCAGTTGTTTATAAAAATGAGCCACAGGCAACACAACAGGCTTCCTCTACAGAGAGGCCACTTGATGAAGAGAACCATCAAACTTCCACGACGACAGAGAAGCATCTAACCGACAATGGTGGCAATGATGATCTACAGAAATTCTCAGCAACGGAAGCGGAGGACGTAACTCCAGCGCCCAAATTCGATCCGCGAGTCAACATTTTCGAGTGGACGGCTCCGAGCAACGCCGATGCAGCGAAGGCTGCACGGTGGAGGAGCACGGTGAAGGAAAAGGTGAACTACATCCGCAACTTTCAGTTGGGAGGTGATGTGCTTCGCACGCTGATCCGCCAGCACAAGGACGAATTGGTGGCACTGCGCGAGGAGCTCTTTGGTTGACACCGTAGTGACCTCCATCGTGTAGGGCAGAGTATCCTAAGTTAGTTACAACAAAATGATATTACACTATCTCATTGCCAATTCCTCTCTGATGCAGCAATTGTCAAGCACTAAAACTCACCGCTGCAACCTGGAGGCCTCCTCGCAGGTACCAACAGCCTAAAAACATTTTATCAAGTATCTTCGTTGTTAGCTGAAGACCAATAGTCAATGAAAACGTGCAAGATTACTCGTTGCACTACACGGTAATTACCCTACAACTGTTCTTTCAGCTCGACGAAGGCAGACATCACAATGGCTGTTTGTTTCCGACGTTTGCATGAAAGAACGGGCACCCAACACGCCGATACTCGACATGAAGCTTCAAATCACCAACTCGCGTTTGTACTGACAAGTTCAAGGGTTCTACCTATTCCGCTTCTGAGCTACGTAGGTAAGCTCAAGACAAGATACAGCAGCATTGACTACCAGATGGCTATACAAATTTCAGCTGGCTACTTCATGAAGTAGGTATAAGAGGTGAAGTTGTGAAGTAACCAAAAGTAACATTAGTTTTCAAAGCTAACAGACATTTGGCGGGAAGCTGTCAAGAGCTTTTCGCCTGCCGCGCGCTATGGCGTCCCAAGGCTTATCTTCGTGGCTCAGCGGCCCCAAGTTCGAGGCCTCGGACGCTACGGATGCATCGGATTCACAGCCTCAGGACATGAGCAAGCCTACAGCCAGCTCCAGCGACTCGCCGCTTGACATCAGCCTCTCCCAGCTACGCGCCAAAGAGACCATCACGCGCATCAGCCCTGAGAAGCGCTCGCTTGTCGAGGAGATCGACAGCGAGGCGGACGACGCAGAGTTCGATGAGAAGGCGCATTGGGCCAGGCGCGGCTCCAGGAAGACGGCCCGGGCGTCACGTCGAGCCGCCCGAGCCTCAGACAAGTCGCAGCCGTCGATCGCGCTCTTCTGCGTCAAGGAGGCGGCCCCAGCAGTCGAGAAGCAGGAGACAGAAGCAGAGGAGGCTGCAGTAGCCAGTGCCATCGCAGCCTCGCAATCGGAGACGAAGAAGGAGAGCAAGAGCAGAAGCAGGAAGAAGAAGAGGGAGAGCTCCAGTCTCGAATTGGACTCGGTAGTGGAAAAGGACGAGGAGGTAACTGCTGTAATGAGCTCTGGACGACCGAAACGCCAGGCAGTTGTACGAGCAGAGATCCTGCAGCAGCAACAAAAACTATTGGATGCTGTCGCTGCCAGGAACAATGCAACTTCATTCCTGACACCTCCACCGTCGACGAAGAAGGCAGCTGCAGAGGGGAATGCAACGACCAGTGGACGCAAGAGAAAGTTAGACATGAACAAGAAGAAAACGTCTCCACCCTCAAAAAGCGGATCCACAGAAAGCTCCCCCGGTGCTAACAAAGCTGCCCAGTCATTCTTTTTGAGCGAGCAGGAAAAGAAGCAGATGCAGGAGATCGAGGCCGTGTCTTTGTTCCGTGAACAGCTTCGACAGACGCGAGAGAAGGATCTCGCGTTCTTCGCTGGTAAGACGGCGAACCCGTTCTTTCAGGCGCGTCCACAGACCATGCGAAGCAGTAGTGCTGAAAACGATGACGGAGTTGTTGAAATTAACGAAGATGGTGAAGGTGGAGCAAAGCAGCGACGTGGTACAGGCGGGGGTCGATGGAGTAAGCCGTTGGCTCTTTTTCCTGTGGTGCAGCATGTTTTAACCCTGTGTCTGGACGAAGAAGCCGTGGATACAGCAGACTCCAATGACCTAACACCTCCAAGAAAAGCGGATAGTTCTACAGCGGTAGTAGTCATCGAAGACGGTTCAGCAGCAGACAGCAGGTTGTCGAGTGAAGTCATGGCTCAGCTAAAAGCAGCCATGAACGGCCAAGTCTGTACAGAATCCTCGTTTTCGGAGCAGTTTTGGTTCCGAGAGTACTTGGACGCCTCCAGTCTCCCAGCTCCGGTGACCGAGACGATCGATGTTACTTCTCCACGTCTAGAGAATGCAGAGGTTGCTGCAGCGGAGCTGGCAGAAAGAGAGACGTTGCTTGTTGATGAGTTGGTCGAGACAAATGGCATGCGCGAGAAGCGAGTGCGTGAACTTCTTGAAGGACTGGAACAGGCCAGGGCCAAGCGTTTGGATCGCAATCAGAACCTGTCGTTGGTGGATCGCTACTTGCCTGTGAATGCAAGTGGTCTTGTGGGGAATCACGAGTCACTTCACACGCTGTCGTCGTGGCTGAGCGCTTGGAAGCTTGGTGGTGGTGACAGTGAGAGACTCGATTGCTTTGCATCGGAGCTTTTCACCTTTGAGGACGGCGATAGTGATAGCGAAGACGAGGTTGGAGACTTGTGTCGTCTGTTCATCCTTGAGGGCGAGTCAGGATCCGGTAAATCTGCTGCAGTCTACGCGTGCGCCGAGGAGCTTGGCTACGAAATCATCGAGATCAACGCGGCTCAGAATCGTTCCGGAAAGAGCGTCGTTGAACTTTGTGGTGAAGCTACGCAGTCCACTCGAGTGCTGCACATAGGCAGCAAGGACGACAAGAGCAAGAAGAAGCACAAGAAGAAACGCAGACGACAGTCCGAGGGCCGCAAAAGTTTGGAGAAGCCCACAGCGGCGTCATTATCACTTGTGCTCTTTGAGGATGTGGACCTGGTTTTCGACGACGACAAGGGCTTCCTCAGTGCTGTGTGTTCCATTGCCAAGCATTCCAAGTGCCCCATTGTGGTAACTTGTGCGCAGTTGCCTGATGCTTTTCCCGTAAAACCTGGACGACTATGCCGCGAGCTCCACAAGCCTTCAATGGACGAGTTTACAACTTGGATGCGTCTCGTGGCCTTCATTGAAGGACTACAGCTGGCACCGCCTCTCATTAATGCTCTGGGCGAGTTCTTTGAGCGGGATGTGAGACGCTCACTGCATTTTCTAGAGGCGAATCTGCCCGTGTCGGATACGAAGACAGAAACTCTGTGGCGCTGGCAGCACAACAATGGAGACGAAGGCGAGGAAGATAAGGCCTCGCTCGTTGATATTCCTGCTTGGACTGTATGGTCCACAGGAAGTTCATCATTCGATGCTCTTACAAGTAACTTGCTGGTAGAACTGGCAGCTGGGGAAGCGGAGGGGAAGAATCCAGAGGATAAAACCAGCGAAGAGAAGCAGGCGGATATTGACGCGATGTCCGAGTTAGCGCAGATCATGGACTCCGCTTCGGTTGCGGATACTTGGATGACACCTGCTGGACTTGACAGCGACGAGATCGAGGTACGACCAAGCTTGTCACCTTATATATTCGGGTTACTTACTGGTATTGACGATTTCTTTGTCAACTGGTGACAGGATTCGTTCTTCTTGTGCGAGCGCGAACATCTTGCTGCTTTGGAGCTGAGACGCTCCAGTCTTTACATGCTAGGATCCCCGACGAGCTCTCTTGGCGCGTCGTTGATGCGAAGTCAAGGGCCTTCTGCTTCGGAATGCGTTCAGCGGACATTGGACAGTGCGCTCGAAACTACACGTCGACGTTTGCACCAGACAGCTTTGGCGCAGCTGAAGTCAAAGTTCGAGCTGCCATTGGCCTACAAAGGGTGCGTTCTCGACCTTACCGCTGCTGCAGCTGTATCACCTCATGCTCGTTTGTGTCTGGTGCAGCTGCGGAAACTCAGAGCCGCAATTTACGCTCGATTACATGCCGATGGTGGGGCGCTTGCTGTCTGGAACGGGTTTGCAAGAGGGTCGGCGACGGACATCCCGGCGCAATCACTATTTAGGCGACGTGTTGGGGGACATGACCGTCATCGACGAGCTGCCAGCCTTCAACACGTACTTGCAGCTCGACGAGGACCAAATCGTTGCTGCGTCCCCGGCGTCCACGCAGTGATAGACAAAAGTACAGTACCCTGTAGCTTTGTAATCATCAAGAACTCTTCCATTACGCCGATCTCTAGACCTGCTTGCCCTCTATCTATTCCGTGGTCTTCTTGACCTTGGCCACCACTCGCTTGGGGCCTTTGCCGACCGCGTCCTTGGTGGGTGCGTCCACCTTGGTCTTGACGATCTGGCTTAGAGACGCATGGAACGATGCGTGGTTCACTGCCGTCACCTGCATACAGAGTCCAGTCAAGTCACTTAGCCCCCTTGATCGTCAGATCTCTCATCTCTGCTGCCTTACCACGGCGCTGTATTTCTTCTTGTGCTTGTTGTTGCCGTACTTACAGACGCGGAACAGCAGCACGTGCTCTCCGTCCTCCACCGTGAGCTTGAGGATTTTCTGCTGAGCTTTACCGTTCACTTTGGCCACGGGCACTGGATTAAAGCAGCACAACACGTCAAAATGCAGCGTCTTGACCGGGGTAATTACTGTTACAGCACGCACCACTCTTGCAGGAGACGGCCACTGAGCCCTTGGAGCCCTGCGCCTCCGCGTAGAGCTCCGACACCTTAGCCAGGAACGTGTCCGTACTAACCAGCACCATTTTCCTTTGGGCAATCAGTGGCAAAGTATCAAAACTGATATCGGATTTGAGAAGGAAGTTACTATCTTTCAGACACAAACTCTGTTGACCTGCCTAGCTACTGCTACAGTTACTTGCCTTTACTTACTCGACCATCGCAATGTCTACCATATCACCTGGATGGAAACGCACACTCGCGAGTGTCTTGGTGTCGTCAACGCATCGACGGCGACTGCTATTGACGTAGCCCACTTTCCTCATGAGCACTCTGCAGCATCAACCACTCGGTTAGCCACGGCACTTACAGAAACACTGACCCATTGCAGCAGTAGCGAAATCTCACCTTCCATCTCTTGTCTCCGACACAACGCAGATGCTCAGACGCATGTTGGGCTTCTGGGCGTCGGAGTTCGAGTCTTGCACCAAGTCTGCGATCTCCCGCAGCGTCGCGTCAGGCCTGCACCACACTCACGCGAGCAATTCAGCCAACGAAAACAATAACAATACATATATACTTTAGTTGTCGTAGCTTACCACGTGTAAATGTGCAGCTCGTTGGCGATGGGTTTGTCGTCCAGCGCTTCGAATGCGTCCGCTCTGCATCAACAGGCAGTTCCATTGCAACCGCGATCAGTTCCACGCGCCAATTCACGACCCGATATGACGCAGAGATCTGCGGTCGCCCTGCCTGTTGTGGGCGCCCCTGCTGAAGAAGACTCGCAGCAGGAAGGGGCAGTGCTTCTCGCGATCGATCATGCGCTCCTCAGGCATCGCTACCGCTAAACTGACGTCTGAAAAGTAAAGTGTATCCAAGTGTCGTACTTTATCGGAATCCGCTTAAGTTCGTTTCAAACCTTAACTTAAGTGGGAGACGCTAATTGAGAGGTGGTGACAGTCCAACAAGCAGCAGGATGGCGGCTCGCAACGTGGTTCGTTTCCTCAAGTCGGCCAAGGTGTCCTTCTCCAGCTTCGACCGGCGGGCGACTGGCGCCTGGTAAGTATCTGCATCAGTCTGACCTTTTTGTTCTTGGTCTTCTATCGTCTAATGGCGCTCGATGGCTGTGAATATCCCTAGTGAATTCTACCGGCAGCTGACGGCGGAAAAGGTGAGCGCCGCGGAGCTTGATAAAAATGTGGAGCATTTTTTTCACCGGTTGTTTTGCATTGCCAACAGACTCGCAAGGTGAACCCCAAGGCGGAAATCGCGCACCAGACGTCGCTGACGGGCTCGCTGCCCACGATCAAGCTGGACTTCAGTACGTTGTAGCCGAGAAGAGCTGGAAGTCGGAAGCCTAATAATGGCTGTGTATTTTTCTTTTCTTGTTCTGCGTGCAGTCAACGGCAGCAAGCACGTGATGGAGGTGCCTGACAAGAACGTGCGCGAGATCTTTGAGGAGGTGGATTTCCACTGCTCGCAGATCGAGACCGAGTACGAGAAGCAGGGCAAGACCATTGAATAGACAGTCGGCAGACAGGAGCAAGTGCAACGGTAGGCGGATTCATGCTGCTCGAGGCAGCAGGCAATACATACAGCGAGCAGATGACTTTGTTGCGTCGGCACGTCTGTTTGGTTGAACATTAAATAGCTTATTGCGGATCCACGAGCGCGATTTCTGCCTGCACTTCCTCATCAAAGTTGGGCTGCGAGCTGTACAGATTCTGAGTCTTGGCGCGCTCCAAAGAAAACTTCAGCAGGTTCTCTCTACACGTTCGACTCGAGCCTGAACAAGACGAACTCTGTTAGAATGCTTTGCACGCCAACAAACCTCAGTATGCAGCTGAGGTGGCTCGTACCGCACACGCGGGCCACTCGGAGACTGACGTCTTGGTTGTGTACGTCCGTCACGAACACTAGGGACGTCTCCACCATTTTGCACATTTCACGTGCGCATCGAATGGCTGCAAGTCTGGTCTGCGTGTTGTAGTACAGCACTGCAACATCGAAAGTCAGCGTCGTGTATCATTGAACGATGTCTTTCGGTGCCCACCTTGGAACGCGTACTGGGACAAACCCGAGCCGAAATCTCCGTAGCTCTTGGTAATAGACTCGCGGATCAGAACAGTTATGTCTTCCTTCTTGACTGCCAGCTTGCGGGCGCCCGTGACCTCCACCACCAGGTAGCGCGTCTTGAGGCGCACCATGTCGATGTATGGCCTCCACTTGTCTGTCTTCAGATGGTTACTATCAAACTTGATATTTGTTCATCGAAACTTCATTTTCCTACCAACCAATAAACGCCGTTGAAATTCGACAGTTGAATCGGTCGACATGAGCAGCGCAGGTGAAGTTGCGGTGCCCGGCCAGCGCTTGGCCACGGCGGACGGCAAGCTCAAGGCTGGCAACGGAGCCTATATGCGCGACGGTGTCATCTTCGCGTCTATCTGTGGCAAGTGGCGCATCTCGCAGGACGTCGTGGAGGTGACGCGGACCAACAAGACGGTGGCGTCGGCGCAAGTGCTCCGTCTCGGTGATATTGTCATCTGCCGCGTGGCGAAGATCACGTCTCGACAAGTGATGGTGGACATTTTGTGCGTGGGCGAGACAGTATTGAAGGAGGCCTTCCCAGGAACTATCAGACTGGAGGACGTGCGGAATCATGACATCGACAAGCTTGTGATGGAGGAGGTCTTCTCGCCCGGTATGCTCGTGAAGGCTGCGGTGCTTTCCTTCGGCGACACCCGCTCCTACTTTCTTTTGACAGCCAAACCAGGACTCGGTGTCGTACGTCAGCCTACACAGCAGGACAGTCAGACGACCGACATGGAAACGGATTAGATCGCAGGAATGTATTCAAAAGAGGTACCGGTGGGAGCACTTTCGCTCGTTATGCAAGCAATAAAGGTGTGTTCCTTTGTGCCTATCGCATATATATGTGCATACGATACGTTTCCTGAGCGAACCTGCTATCAAGACGATGCGGTCGTTCTGGTTAATCGTCCTCCTCGTCCTCCGATCCCTCCTCCTCGATGATCTCAAAACGTGTGAAGGGCTTCCCAGACGAGCCGATCCGCTCATCCTGCGGGTGATGTGTACTTTGTTTGCTCATTTGGTGACTTGATTCTTCATCTTCATCGTCCTCGATGATCTCGAAGCGCTTGAACGGTTTCGCTTCAATCTCTTCTGCCTCCTGATTGGTATTACTGAATAAAGCTCCATTGACCTCCTCGTGTTTTTCTTTTGCCACTTTCATCAGTTTTGTCACCTCTCGATTCTCAGGATCTAGCCGTAGCGCCTCTTCAAAGTCCTGCACCGACTCGGCATACTTCCCTCTCCGGTACCGAGTCATGCCACGACGACTCCATCCCTTCATGTAAGTCAGATCTAGCAGGATGGCGCGCGTACAATCGTCTTCAGCGGCTGCAAAGTTTTTCATTCGCAGGTGAACGAGCGCTCGATTGGCGTAGAGAATTGCATCGGTGTCGTCGTAAGCCATGCTGCGGGTGTAGTGTAGCAATGCCATTTCCAGTTCGTTCGCCTTAAAGCAATCGTTTCCTTTTTGCTTCTCGTATCCAGCATACAGTTTTCGAGTTTCCGGCTGGAGCTTCTCCAGGTCCACTGACTTGGAGAGAGACTCAAGCTCTCGCTTTCGAGCTGCTGCGCGCTTTTCCTGCTCCTCTTGCTGCTTTCTCGCCTGCTCCCGCGCTCGCTCGCTCTCTTGATCAATCTCTTCCAGCGCTTTGTCAACATCATACTTCTCCCAAGATCTGAAATCGTATGCTGGAATCGCCTTCGTCTTCTTCTGTTCAGCCTTCTCTGCACTTGTCAGCTTTGTTGGAGCCCGCACAAGCTCCGACTGAATTTCCCCAGATGATTTCTGTCCTCGAACAGGAGGTAGTTCTCGCTTGATCGGTGTCTGTCTCTTGAGTGCCTCGTTCTTCACGTCCATTGCAGCCGCCCAGTTGGCCAGCTCATCGATTTCGGTGGTCAATTCGTTGGCCGTCGGTCCCGAGCGCATACGTAGGATTTTGCTTCGCTCTCGGTCAGGCAGCACAGCCAGAATACGGCCCTCTGTGGCTTTTTCCAGGCCCGGATAGCGGCCTTCCTTGCCCGATCGCAGCATCGCCAGGATCCCCTTTAGCTCGTCCAGATCGGTACAGCGCTCCACGAAGCCATAGTCCAGCATCTCCACTTCGATGGACTTGTGCTTGCGCGTATGCAGCGAGAAGAAATCGGGCTCCGGCGCGGTGGCAATCGTCATCCCTTTTTTCGTAGTCTCGGCAGTGATGCGATATCCGAAATGCGGATCCTTCAAGGCGTCGCTTCAAGATCAGGAGTGATGATCATTTGGTTGAAGTTTATTTATAGCCCGCGTGCGCTGCCGACGCCTACCGCCCACTGAAGTCGAGGGGAAACTGCAGGAATATGGCGACGACGGAGGCTCGTGCTGGAGCTGGAAGCAGCCGTGCAAGCGCGAACATGGCGCCTCCCGCCTCAATTCCCGCTGCGTCGACTACGACTCGCTCGGAACACGGCCGAGCGTCCAGACACGAAGAGAGCGGACTCATGTCGGACGAAGACGTGCGTTGCATTGGCAGTTTTAGAACAGAGGGACGGAGACTCACCTAGGTGATCACTACGTGTAGTTTTACGATGCGCAGGAAGACTTGGAGGCAGACGCCTCACGACAAGCGTCAGTAGGTGGGTTTTGGGTGGCTTTATACGGTCAAGAAGTAGGAGCTAATCAAGGCGGAATTCTTAGCTGCAATCGTCCCATCAAACAAGCAAGCAGGAGGCCCTGAGCTGGAGGACAAACGCATCGACCCTGACGACAGCAAGTACATTGTGAAGAACAAAGACACAGGAGAAGTCTTCGACATCCGAGATCTGGCCAGCATGCCAGCGGACTCTTACTCTATTTTCCCAAACGACTTCGTAGCTCCACAAGAAGAAGAGGTGCGTGGCTACTGTGACCACAACAGAGAAATAAAACAGAGAAGTGGTTGCTGAGTAAATTCTGAGCAGGCCAAACGAACCAAGACCAGGCGACCTTCGCTTACCAAAATCATGTCCAAGTTTCCTATGAAGTCCAAAGCGAAAGAACCCATGAAAAGGAATCATGTTCCGGTACTGCTTTGTATAGCTGTCGTTTAATGATTTTACGTTTCGGTTTATTACGTGCTGACCGGATGAACTTAATGTGATCAGGTGACTCCGTGCAAGAAAGAAAAACGGGACCTCGAGGACTTGTGCTTAGCACAAACATTATCAAAACACACAGGCACCATTTGGACGATGAAATTTAGTCACGACGGCGCTCGACTGGTGTCTGGAGGGCAAGATACCATCTTACGCGTTTGGAGAGTTCAGATCAGCTCCGAAGAGGATGCAAAACTGGCAAGAGAGAGCGACGAAAAACTTATTATCGACGCTGAACCAGAAAGATCCTACCAGGCAAGTCGATTAAAACCGATCTTGTTGCGGCGTACGAGTATTGATGATCGCTATCATTATCTTAGGGACACACAATGCCAATAGTTGATGTATCATGGAGTCGAAGCAACTTCATCCTGTCGGCATCGATGGACAAGGTTTGATTCATCCCTACCATCTTAATATGGAGGTTTGCTAACGGTAGCCTTACGTTTCCTCCAGACCGTTCGACTGTGGCACATTTCGCGGGAAGACTGCTTGCACGTATTTCACCACCCTGATAGTGTGCCTGCAGTAGACTTTCATCCAAAGGTTTGTAGGATTTTTAAACTACATCTTGGATGCTACTTTGACAAAATGTTGTGCTTGAAAATCGCAGGAGGACCGATACTTCTTATCTGGGTGCTTCGACAATAAAGCTCGCGTCTGGGACATTCCAGACGGCTGTGTGGTGTCCTACGTTCAGACACCAGTGATGATCACCGCTGCCAGCTTTAACCCCAGCGGTACACGCGCCATTGTTGGGTTGCTGAACGGCCAATGCATCTTCTACCAAGTCAACTCGCACCAGCAGATGAATTACTACACTCAAATTGAGTGCCGAAACAGTCGCGGATCAATGAGAAAGGGGCGGAAAGTTACGGGCATCGAGTTTGACCCAGAAGGCAAATATTTCTTGGTCAGCACGAACGATTCGCGCATGAGGCTCTTCTCGGTAGACAACTATTCTCGAATATGCAAGTACAAGGGTCTCGTCAATGGGCATCTCCAAATCAAGGGGCGATTCAGGTGCGAACCGCAAGATGTTGTGTACATTTTTCATTCGCGTGTTATCTAACGCCGCTACGCCTTCTAGCCAAGATGGAGACTTCGTGATTTGTGGCTCCGAGAACGGCTCCGTCTACGTTTGGAACAAAGCAAGGTTTGTATGAGAGCAGGTATGATCCCTGTAGGTTGTCATCTAATGCTTCCTGTATTTATCAGATACCTTCGGTCCAGCATCGTAAAAAGTAGCAAACAGGATCGCAACGCCTCCTACGAATTCTTTACCGGTACGGGCATGTGCGAGGGATCGATTTCGTGTTCGGCATTTTGCTAACTTTCACCGTTACCACAACATCCGCTAGCTGCTGAGCCTCCCAACGGCATTGTCACCGTTGCCTTATTTGCTCCTGCGAGTACTTTCGCTATGGTCAAGTCGAAGCTCGAAGCAAGTGACGATGTGAACACCAACGCATGCACAGGATTGATTGTAAGTGCGAGCTACGACGGATGCATCAAGTTTTTCGAACGGTCTGCGAAGAGCGTGTAAGTGGGGAATAGCAGCTCAATAATTTCAGCTGTTAGTAGACTTCATTGAGCCGACTGCGGACCCAAAACGACAAATATACTAGATCAATAGAACACAGGGCTAAACAAAGTTTGGGATCGTGTAAGATATTTCTAAAACCCTGACTGACTAATCAAGCAAAAATAAAAGAAAGAAAGAGCAAGGATCCAGCTCGACGGCCTGTCCTGTTCAAAGTCTAAGCATGCTGCAATCTAAATGCGTCTAATACAGTACAGGATCGTCTAGCACTAGGCCCGAGGGCTGGCGCAAAATGACACCGTAGCCAGCAAACCTATAGCTTCAAAACCACATGAACCTACGAATGCTGGGTGCCAATCGCTGCTATCAGATCTCGCACAAACATTTCAATGTCGTGTTGCGTGGTCTCAATCGTCTCTATGATTTCTTCGTGGCAGGCTGCAGCTTTCTTGTCCCCGGGAAACAGAGCCTTGTTCGTAATGATAGAGAAGCCAATCGACTTGAGGCCGCAATGCGCAGCTACAATCGCCTCGGGGTCGGTGCTCATACCGACACCATCACATCCAACGAGTCTCAAGAAGCGAGCCTATGTCGGAGTTTCGTACGTCCGCGTCGAACCCTCAACGGGCCCCCAACACCTACAAATAGTAAAGCACGACTGTCATGGGCTAACAACCTCGTATTTTCGCTTTAGGAGGCTGCTTTCGTAGCGTTCACTACCGCAAAAGTCGTAGCACCTTTCTGCACTGGCAATGAACACGTTATTAGTTATGCTGAGTTTTGTTTAATATGGTGTATATAATGAAGTAGCACTAATCCCTCACAAAATCAAAGATTTATAAGGTTCCATGGGTGCTCTATCATTACGACTTTTGCGGTACAAGTACGCCACTTTTGCCATACCATTGGTGACAGCACTATTGCACGTGTAATTGCCCTATCTATCAGCCTATTCACTGTGTCCTAATTCGAAGTATCACTTTTGTAATTTCACGACCGGTGGAGATGCTCTTACTACTGTAGTTATGTGCTTTTCAGTTATTTTGGCGAATCTGACGTGTAAAACCACGACTTCCTTAGAAGAGGATAGGCTATCTGAGCATATTAGCGGGGCACACACAAAGCATTAGCGCCGAGGAGGGGATGCTTTTCAAGTCCTAGGAAGGCCCTGGCTAAGGTCCTACAAAACGCCATAAGTCCGAATGGCGGCGATTTTGTCGGCCTTCGTGCTTTGAGGGTGAGAGATAGGGCTTGAAGCAAACGAAATCCTCGAGATAAATTAGGCAACCTAGCTTATAACAGACAACAATTGGGCAGTGAATGACCCAGAGTAGCTTGATGACAAATGCAATACTTCACCATACCAAACACGCATCGCTTCCTCTCAACGGATGTCTTCCTTCTTTGCCTGCAATTGGTGTGTAGGGCCCAGACAGGAGTCCGATGAAAGTACTTCCGAGATTTGCAAACCTATCCGCAACGATTTAGTGATCATCAACCTCAGATTACCGGAGAGGTCAAGTCCTACGAAGGACTAGGCAAAATGACAGAAAGACACAATACGAATTGGAACTCACACGAATCTCACATGGATCTCACAATGTGAAACCTATGTGTTGTGCCTTTTCTCTTTTTTGGTTATTCTGACAGAAAAAAGCTATGTTTTATTGACGGGTCTCATCCGTATTTTGTCATCCGTTAACTTTTAAGGTCCATTTTACGACGGACAACATCATTTTATTGTACAAGTCCAATTAAGGCACGATGTCTTGACAGCCACCCAAATCTCCGTTTGCCATCACGAAGATCGGCATTCGGTCTTTTCGAGAGAGCGCAGGGCTTTGGCAACAAAAAATGACTTTTTTCGCTTGATCTGAGATAGTGTAACGGGGTTACACGTAAGTGGCTACCCATAGCCACTTGGTTACATGGAGGGTTCTCGAACGTTGGTGTAAGACACACCAATCGTTACACTTTGCAGACCACTGGTCTGTATGCATTTAGGCTTCCTATTGGTAGATAAACATTTCTTTCTACCAATTAGATTAGCAGGGTTCTGACAGCCATCGGATGGCAGAATACCTTTCATATAGGATATCAGTTTTAGGAGGAAACCCAGTCCAGACATAAATCATAAATAACAGTTCTCATTTTAACCCAAAACGGCTTTTAGCTTTTCTTATTTGAGTAAATCTATACTTTCGGACGAAAGTATAGTTAACCTAAGTTTAAGCAAACTACGCTTCCTCGTACACGTGCGCTAACGTGTAAGCCGAAGTAGTGGGCACAGAGTTGGCCCATTACAGTAGGCGACGGAACCCATTGAGACAACTCACGCGGAGATATTGTATTTTGGTATGCTGCTGGAGATATTGGTGAACAAGCTAATTAAGCATAAGTAAACATCACTGAGGAAGCAAACTATATTCCGAGTGTTAACGCGTTTTCCTTTACCTATCACAGTTGATTATGGAGCAGTTGATGAATCCGACTTGCCTTATCTGCGTCATACACCGATATGGAACGCTCCTGTGAATGACACACTATCATCCAGAACATTCAGGCACATTATGCTGACATCCTTTTTAACACGTTGTATTCCTGTAGTTGCATACCTTCCGTTAGGTAGCTGTTTACTTGTGCTACGACCAGTACGCCGCAGCTCACGGCGTCAGGCTGTTGCAGTGTCTCAATCCACTCCACTGGTCCTATTTCAAGCTGGTACCCACTGGTGGAAGCCTCCTGCTAGTGTTTCACGAAATCAATAAGTCCATCTTTCTGCTCACTCTCTCTCTCATCACTCCATAGTTCTTTGCCAGACCGCAATCATTTGCTCTCGATATTCTTCATCGATAAGTGGTTCGTACATGAATAAATGTACCTGTAGAGTGTTAGCCGCATCGTCGTTATGCAGACGTACCATAATAAGATCCCAGTGATTTGCACTCAAATTCACTGGGTGGATGATGACCTTACTGTCGAGTATTTGTGTATTAGGTGTTCTAGGCCAACCCACCATTCCCAGTAGTGTTGAAAACAATAACGACTGCCCCGTCGATCCCACAATAGCTTCCAGACAAAAATCTACAGCACTATCGTTCAGCCACCCTCGACATAGGACCCCAATATTGTTGTCAAACCCGACTAACACCGCGTTTGACCTCACAAATTGAGTTCGTAGCTAACTGGATGTAGACCCGCAGTCTTCGTTTCGACTGCAAAAAGTTCCATCACAGAGTCAACCTTTGTCCAGTTCTGCTCGAGCCACTTCCTGTCTTCAATCCATGATCTACACTTAGCCTTGATATCGTAGAACGCCGTCAATGCACCCACATATTCTCTGCAAATACAGAATACACCGCATTAGTCTATCACTCGAAACTCTAATGTATGGTAAAGCAACCATACCAAAGCCCTATAGCGATTTTACCGGGTAAAGCAACCATATCAGTAAAGTGACCTTACCCGCTGAACTTCCAGAGCTTGGGGTCGATTGTGACGACAACATCGTTCACGAGACCTTGCTTCTTGAGCTTCTTGTCGAGTTTGTCGGGCATTTCTTGATCAGCCCTAGTTGTTGCCGTCACAGCCCGCATGAATCGAGCAAGATCAGCAGGGATTACAAACGCGTGCATGTAGTCTGATGGCCGCACGACTTTTCCAGTGGCACTCCATCGTTCGAGCCCGTAGGTACGGGTCTTCAAGCTGGACAGGATATTTCTCCAACATCTCGAGGACTTCCTTCAGATTCGATGCATTCTTTGCCCATGCCAACAACTCCTTCAGTGATACAGTTAGATGACTTGGGTAGTTGTGCACAGCAAGCCAGTCTGCACCTCGTGTGAGCTTCAACTGCTTGAGTTGGGTTCTTGCTTTTCCTCAACGTAGCGGTTTAGGGGCTTTGATAATATCTGCCTGCCGTGTAGACGTCCCTGGTATAGGCTCACTAGCTTGTGGTAGCTCGCGTGGACTGGTCTCTGCTGTCACTTTTGCCTTAGTCGAAGGTGTATCATCTTCGAACCCTTTTTGAAGTGGTTTAGAAGGCTGGGTTTGCGAAACGTCCTCCTCCGACGCACTACCGTTATCCGTGGAGTCTCCAGTGTATTCGAATTCATTTTCTAATTTCTGCATTAGCTTCACAGTCTCCATCGTTTTTGTAGGGTCGATTGTCGTAGGTGAATCATTTTCATGTTCACCGTGCGTGGTATCTCCATCACATTCCTCAGTATTGAACAACCCCGACTTCCCGCATTTTAATCCCACTTCTATCGTTTCTTTCCATGCGCTTGGTTCTTGACTGTAACGGGGTTACACGAGATGGTGGTTACACCAAGTGTGTGTGATACACAATGGGTACGCAATACCCGGAGAGTTAACAGGCTCTCAATGCATAACTCGGAGAGTTAACGGACTCTCAGTACATAGGCTGAAAGCCATTGGATATGTAGTTGACTAGGTTTGACTATGATAGATAGTTAAACACATACATTTACACTGTAGGCGGCTTGGCCGCAATAAAGATAAATAAACACTTCGGATTTAGAAGCAGAAAGAGTTGTTGCCTTGGGTTAAGGCTATGTGTACTCTTGGGTCCCAGTTATCGGACCATATTAAGACTCCTTATTAAGGAACTTAATAAGAGTGACTCGTGGAGTCGTACGTCTTCCTCTGACGCTAAAGCTACGGCAGCCCCGCTGCATTGACAGAAGTCAGCACTTGATAGATTTGACAAATATTCGAGAAGAGGTTCCAGCATCGCCTTTGCGTAGGAGTATTTCTCAGCCGATGACAACACAACCTGGTTTGCGCGTTCATTACGACGAAGTCGAACGTATACCACTTGTTTTGTCGGCTTCGATGCCGGGACCGCCCTCCCTTCATCGTTAGACTGGTCACCATACGGCGGCCCATACGGCAACCCATCCGGTAACCTTACCTTCGGCGACTTTAACTTAGACATCTGCACAATTGACTGTAGTGAGTCTGCTGCCGCTGCTGGCTCGTTTTTCGCATTCAGCGCGGATGACATACTCCATCGTTCACTAATCGCCATTGCAGAAAGCAGTTCAAACTGATGCTCTTTGTGAGCCAAGTGCATGAGATCACGGGGCGCGGCAAATGATGACTGCTGTAAAATAGACAAGTGCAAGTCCACTCAACGTCGTCGCATTTGTATGTCTGATTGAAACAGCGGACTTTCCATCCAGAAACAGTTGATACGATTAGTTCGCATAGTGCATCACTCATGAGTGTGACGAACCGTCCCCACTCTTTTTTCAGTTTCGAAAGCATGTCCGAAGACAATCTGGAAAGCTTGCTCAAAGGCTATTAGAATATCACGTACCCAAGTGGTAGCCCAGATTGTTGGTGCAGTGCGTGAAGTCCATTGCGAGTGTCTCACCCCACCTCTCCAACATTAGTTTCTGCAACTTGGTCTGCATAACGATTCCACAGGTCACATCCATCTCGTCTTGGATGACAAGAACATTGCTACCTTTCAATTTGTACCAGAGCGTGGAGCATATTTTTCAAACGCTCCTCTGCTGCTTCTTGGCCGACGATATTGTGAATGAGATTACGTGTTTGTTGTGGAGTAATTCTCAACCTATTAGCGTCGGAAATTAAAAAGAAAATTGAATTGAAATTACCTTTCCCACCTCCTTCTTACCAAATTCAGACTCCTCACCAATGCGCTCGTTCAGGAAGTTGGTAATCTGCTTGGACAACGCTCGCGCGTCAGCAAGAGTCTTCACATCTTCACGGTCTTGGTCATCAATTAGCAATGCTTTAGTTGTCAAATACGAAGCAGCCTCTGCGCGCGTAGTGAGATGCGAGTAGGTGTGCTTTTTCAAGTAGAAAAGAAAGCTTATTGTTAGTGGAGCATTAATTTACGCAAGGTAGTGGCAATTTACCTCATTTCTGATGAGAATCTGGAAATGTCCGTCTTCCATCTGCATCACAGTGGGTATGAAGTGCGCCAACCACACGCAGTACCGGGCCTTGCGATTGCGCTGCCCAATAAATCGAGCATCTTGTGATACACCGTGTGTGCAGCGAAAAATCCTGTGACTCCAGGGAAAATTTGAAGGTATCTCGGCCGCGTGGTTTCTACAAATAATCAAAGCGCCTATTCGTTCGTTAAATCGATTTAATAAATGTAAACCTTCAAATTCACATACCTGTTGTATGTTGCTGCTGACTCCGAACTGCGAACACGGAAGTGGAGATTGTTGGCCTTCTTGTAGGCCGCGAATATGGTGTCAAATTCAGCCCACGACTTAATAGTCGCTTGTGGAAATGGGGCGACAACGTTTACTATTTTTTTCTCGCGGCTCTGCCATACCATCAACCTCGGAAAGATGCATGCTAGCACGTTTGCGTGGTCTGTATTCATCGAGTAGACTATAACTGATATAATGAGCCATTCGCAGTTCACAGTACAAAATTGTTTATACTTAGACATGCATGGATGGACACGTACACCCATTGTCGACACGGCTCACCTGGCCTGACTGTACGGCACAGCTGGATCAAATGGATGCACTTCAAGTCATCACAGACTCGAAGTTGAAGTTGCCTTGCAGGCAGAACGCTTAAAGGAACTGCTGCTGGTGGTGGACAAGGCTGTGAACCTAGATTCCACTACACAGCCCCCGAACCATGGTCCACTGCCGCTAAACTCACGCCCCACTGATCACTGGCGATGGAGGACTTGATCCTGACCAGGATAGTAGATCTTGGCGTTGTTGTAGTCGGCGTGGCGGTTCCAGTTTGCGTTCTCGGTCACCGACTATTGTCAGCTAGCGCTGGACAGAGTGTCAAGGTTATGTGTGCTGAGCACGGTCCTTGTGAGGCTGTCTGGACCTGTTGGTTTTACGCTGACGGCGGGTCTTCTTGGGTCTCGACTCAGGCAACAAAGCCTCTGTTGGCAGGGATCCGGCGGCCGTAGTCGTAGGGCGAGTTTGCCGGCCTAGAGGGAGCTGAGAGACGTTAATCTCGGCGCCTGTGCGCTGCTGGCTGTCCTCATCCGTGGCACGTCGAGCGGGCTGAGACCGGGCAGAGAGAGCGGCCCTTGCTGGTACAGCGTGGTTGTTGGTGGTGCTTCCTGTGATTCACCACTGTCGGTTCCTCGCACAGTTCCGCGTCGTCATTTGTGGCTAGGCGCA
This sequence comes from Phytophthora cactorum, assembly GCA_016864655.1. NCBI lineage: Eukaryota > Oomycota > Peronosporomycetes > Peronosporales > Peronosporaceae > Phytophthora > Phytophthora cactorum. Next base: position 48,418 of record NHQK01000085.1, read on the forward strand.
GGTTCCACGGCATCCGTTGACACGCGTGGTCTAGAAATACTCGAAGACTGAGAGGGCAGAGACACCGGCTCGGCAGTCGTCTCCACAGACACTCCTTGCAGCTTCTTCAAACACTCGGTGAGGTCGCAGTCATCGGTCTTGGTGACGTAGTTGTCGACGAGGACCCGAATCTTCTTGGCGAGGCTCTCTACCGGCTTGTATGAGTCTTCTATCGACTGTAGACCCTTTCAGCTCACCAATAGTTCACAGTCCTCAATGGAAGTATTCCATCGATGATCCTTGAGTTCGTTTACGGCGAGGACGATCCCTTGCGAAGTCACATGCTCGAGTAGCACTTCTGTGACTTCTAGGCTGTCGTCCGCGTACGTCTTGAGTCTTGAGGCGTGAACGTCAGTCAGTTCACCAGTCACCAGATGCTCCACCGTGAACGAGTGTGTGTCAGCTCGTACGACACGGTAGGGACCAACCCAGGTAACTTGTAGCTTGTTTTCTTGTCTCTCGTCGACTCGGGAGCGCAGTACGTAGTCACCGACTGCGAAGTTGACAAGGTTCTCTCCTCGTTCTCGTTTCTTGTTCAGTAGTCGCTGCTTTAGCCTTTGATCCTCGACGTCGCAGTGCATTGCCTGCAGGCTGCTCCGTAGGTCGGCAAAGTAGCTGTCGATTTGACCACTGACTGCAACTTCTTGAAGACCGTCCCTATCCGGCATGTAAAACTCCATCAGCGGCGTAGGACGTCGTAAAGCTCCACAGGCGCTCGATTTCCCAACGAGGGAACGGGCGTGTGGTTGAGAGACGACTGTATCATCGGTACCAGGTAGACCCGATCTTTGTAGCTGATCTTGTAGGCCAGGATCATAGCTCTTGTTACTTGAAGAATGTCGCGATTCACTCGTTCAATTGATCCATTCACCCACGGGCAATACGCTAGTGTGAAAGTTTGTTTGGTTCGTAGGCGTCGACTGAGTTCGGCGATTACCTCATTCTTGAAATGGGCTCCATTGTCGGAGACCCATATCGGCGGTATCCCAAATCTCGAGTGTAGAGCTTCCGTCACCACAACGCTGTCGGCTGTGTCGGCACGTAACAGCTCGCAGTAATGAGTGGTATGGTTCTTGACTACTTGCTGTTGCCATAGCTCTCACCCATGTATAAGTAGTTGAAGTGTAAACACCACTACGCGTGCTGCACTCAATCCCCTCGCTCCACGGGCGTGGGACCCCCCCCCCCCCCCCAACCCCTCGCGAATGCAGACACAGCAGGCAGTTCTTGACGAAGCTGGCCACACGTGGTCGATGGCGAAGAGTCGGTGTAAGTGAGCGACCATTGCGTGCTGGCCACAGTGGCCATGGGCACCGCAATGAGCCACTATGCAAAGCCGTTGCAGTAGATCGGTTGCCTCGGGTGGTATCCATAGACGGTCATTTAGAACCACGAGACCGTGTTCATCGTGAGCAGCTCCAGCAGGTAGCGAAAACTTGGACTGCAATTCACGTATTTCCACGAGAGTAGGCCACACGAAAATGGTGGTCTCAAGGCTGAGACGGGCGGGGTCTGCGAACGGTTTCGTACGGTTTTGAGACGCTTGATCGCGGTGGTCAATGCGTGGTTACCGGCCCACCTGGAGATCATGTCGGTCCACACGTTGTCGGTCCCGGTACATGCTTCACTACGTAGCGATAGTTCATAATTTTCATGGCCCACCGTAGCAGCTCCCCCTTGACGTGCTTCTTGACGGACTCCTCCGGCGCGAAGACGTGGATCAGGTTACGGTGGTCGCAGTACACGCGGAACGGCTTGGGTCGTCAGAGTAGTTAGTCCAACTTGTCACAGGCCACTGCGATCGAGAAAGCCTCCTTCTCGATGACAGTCCAGTTCAGTTGGCTGCCGGTGAAGGTCCCACTGGTACAGTGTATCAGCCTGGGTTGTTGTTCGGTAGCCGGCTTCTTTGAGTCGAAGTCCGCGACTTGTGTGACTATGATAGCGTACCCAATGTGCGATGCATCCGTGAACAGGCACGTCGTCGCCTGGTCATCGGGAAAGTCTAGCGTAACCGCGGTTGTTAGCGCATCCTTGACCTTGTCAAAGACACTGCGTTCGTCCATAGTCAGCTCTATCGCAATACTTGCAGCAACCCGTCGGGTTCTCTTGGTACTGGCGAGTGCTGCGTCGAGTCTGCGTTATAGAGGTTCGACTTGCCTGGCAAAGTCGACAATGCTCTCGCGCATCCAGTTGATAGCGCATACGAACTGCTGGAGCTCACCAGCAGTCGTAGGATATGGTAGAGCTCGTAGAAAGTTGATGCGTTCAGGATCATGCTTGATCCCTTGGCCGTTGATTACTTTGCCGCACCACTTGACTTCTGTCTGATTGATACTGGTTTTCTTAGCGCTCAACTTCAAGCTGAAGTCACTCAGGAGCGAGAACAGTTCTGCTAACTTGTCAAGGTAGGTGTCGATGTCGGCAGCATAGAGAAGTAGGTCGTCAATCCAGATCAAGAGATGTTCGTAGAGCAGCGTAGCGAAACAGTTCTCCATGGTCTTCTGGAAGTAGATGGCAGCGTCACTGCAGCCTTGTGGTACACGACGTGGAGTGAACACCTTCTCGTCGGTCATGTAGGATAGGAACTCCTGACAGATCTCAGCTAGCGGTAATTGCCAAAACCCTTTCAAGAAGTCAAAGAGTTCAAAGTGTTTCATTCCACGAGCGTTCTCCACTCCCAACGAAAGAATCAGCATAACAGCAGCCATAGCGTCGGTCACTACGTTTGATCCTCGATAGTCCGTAGTTTGTCGGAGGTCCATGAGCTCAGCGGATTTCTTGACGCGCAGGACGGGACTCGCCCATCGACTGTCGGTGTTCTCATAGACCAGTCACTTTGTAGGACGAGCGTTAAATTTGCGAAGAAATTGTCGGATGTGCGGAGGATACTTGCAGGGCTTACAGTTTGTAGGACGAGCCCCATCCTGCAGGCGCACTTCGAGTAGCGGCACGTTTGCCAGCGGATCGGCACGTAACTCCAATCTCCACACGTCGTAGGCATGGCAGTTAGTGCGTAATTGCTCCACTTTATCGAGAGGGAATCCATTTTCCACAGCTCGATCAATTAGTCTCTCCACGGCGGTGAAAATGCCATCATCACTTGGTTCAGTAGCACTAGCTGTGGCCGGCATGTCGTCGGCTTCCAACTCGATCGGATCGGTATTAGTCTCGTCGTCTCCACGGTCACCAACATCTCCAGCTGTCGGTCGACGTTGATACCAAGTGCGTTTAGCAAGTCGTTACCGACAATGAACTCGTCGTCGCCAATGTCCACGATTAACACAGCCACCGTGCTTATCGGTTCCACCGGTCCCGCGGCAGTGTGGATCAGCAGATGCAGTTTGGCCTTCTTGTCGGCCACCACCCAGTTGGAGCCAAAGGTCTGGTTCCGCACGGGGGTATGAGTTCTTCTGTTTTGACACTTGAGTCTTTCTTCTTGAGTTATTCCCAGTGCAAACGGCAGATTACGGTGTAGTCGGATCCACTGTCGGGGCAGTACGGTAACTGCAGCACTCCGCTCAGTGTCACCGTGCGACTTGGAACAGGCAGACACTCGCCTAGTGGTTTGAGTCGCGCACGCTTTGCCAGGTTGGTATCGCGCAGTTTCTTACGCAACTCGCCCTTCTCAGTTTCAGTAGCCTTGGGGCAGTCCTTGATCCAGTGCATCTCCTTGCACTTCGAGCACGCACTCGGCGAAGCTTGGTTCCGCTCACGAACCTTGACTTCCTCATCTCCGCAGTACGTTTGGCCTCCGAAAATGGAGCGCTCAATGGATTGGATCCCCACGGTTTCTTCTTCTTGGTATGTTTTTCGGACTTGGCCGTGGACTTCTCCTTCTTGTCCTCAGGCGCGTCCTTCTTCTTGGTCACCAGGCGCTGGTACTGGCGCTCATGTTCAGTGGCGATCAGGTCGAGCAGCAATATCGGATTCAAGGCAGCGAACTTGGGCGTAAAGTGAGCGCACGGCTTCACCTCGCTCTTCAGCGTTGCAGGATGCAGCGAAGTCACAAGACGCTTGTACTTCTCGCGAACACCGTCGTTGCCACTGCAGCACTCAGTCAGGCCATTGACACGCATGACCTTGCCAAACTCGTTGAAGTAGTCGAGCATTCCCGCGTAGAGGTCGCTCTCGGTCATGTTCAGGCGCAGCTTGCTCTGTAACAGAGCCTTGATGTCGGGCAGGGTCTGGTTCTTGACACTCCCGGCGATGTGCTCGATCTCGGCGATCAGCAAGCCTTCAATCACGTCCACCGACGCGATGTTGAGCCGGAGGTCGCAGAATGTGTTCAGGAGCTCGGCGTTGAACGACTTTGTGATCGGAGCCGTGACGATTCGTGATCCCTTTCACTACTACCAATCGTATTGTCTGGGTGTCCGTAGGCAGTTTCTTTAAATGGGCCAGGAACATGCATCAAAGATGCATGCTTGTCCGACGAATCCACCTTATCCTATGTCTCGGACGCGTTCGCCTTCTCCGCAGTCTCCAGCGTCTCCACAGTCTCCGGTATCTTCACAGTATCTTCACAGCCCCAGCATCGCAACAGTTTCCGATATCTCCACATTCTCCGGCGTCTTCACAGGCTTGGGCGCCTCCACAGTATCTGACGTCTTCGCAGTCTTCAACCCTCCACAGTTTTCGATGTCTCAGACGGCTCCACACTCTCCACGTTTCCCGCCTCTTGTGTCTTCTTCTTTCTTTTAAGCGGTACCCCCATCGGCTTTGGGAGCGCGCGGCCGCTTGGTACTGCCATTGCAACTTGATTTCTGTTTTTATGTCTTGGCATCTGCAAGTAGAAGGTAGGGGAAAATACAGTTCAAAGGTCAGCTATGGCAGCCTAATAGCAACTTTAATGTCCTATGGTAACCTTAGCACAACGTCAAAGGAATACAGCAACCATACAGCAGCTTTGTCGTACGGCAACCATACAGCAACTTTGGACCATACAGCAATTTTGGCGTACGGGAACCATGGCAATAGATAAGGTATATGATGAACGTACCCGACGTCTTGTTCGTTCCTCCAGCCTTTCTTCCAGCTTTTCTCCTTTCCGCTCTGGATGTCCGCCATGCAACAAATACCATGCACATGCTTAGTAAGCAAAGTTGAAGCCTGTAATCTCAAGCAAGATAGCGTACCTGGTTTTACGTTTTGTGTATCCGCCTCCGACGCGTCCTCTTCGTAGGCGCCGACTTTGTCTCCTGGTGTAAAAGCTTCATCACCTTCTCGATGCCGAGTGTGGCTTGTAATGTGCAACGGTAAAAACTCTGCATATAAATAGTAGGCAAACGAAAGTCAACACCGAATTCTTGATTGGAAAGCATTTATGCTTGCATCAATTATGCACTAGAAGTGCATGGAGAGCTAACGTTACTCTGTTTCTAAGACGTCGTGAACAACATTCACGTCCCAGTAGGAGACATTTTACCTTCAGGAAGAGCTTGGCCTCGACCATGATCATCTGAAGCGAGTGTCGCTCAAGCCCGATCATGGCCCGAGCCATACTAAACAGCCTCTCCACAATACTCGACGTTAGGAGGATGGCAGCAACCAGGATGTACTTGTCCGTCTGCTCGGACACACAAGCACGCTGTAGTACGCGCTCGGCAAAGCCGTCGTCGGGGTTATCAGCGCTTGGTCTGCCACTCGCTACTTTCAGTACACTTAATGCGGTCTTCTCCTGACGGCCCAGCGGACGCCCACGCTGCAACTTCACAACCGCACTCTTGTAGTAGGGGCCTCCCACAATGGTGGCGGATGAGTCTAAAAACAAAAAAAAAGGTAATTCCACTGAACGCGCTAGAGTAAAAAGACAGCTCCACTTATCGAGATATTTCGCGAACACTGGGAACTGCTGCAGGAGAGCATCGAAAAGGGCTCTCACCTCCCATATCGTGACATCGCTGGACTGGATGCGCTTGGACACGGACTCCACCATCTTCATCTTCACCAGCAAAGCCTTAAGCTTCTTAGTGCTGGATGGGGAGGGGAGTAAATCCTCGATGGCTTCGTTATCGGCGTCCAGGTGCTCACGGATCTCAAAGAAGCGGCCAGGCATGCAGAAGGTCGAGCTCCACCGCGTGTCCTGGCGAAGAACTGGTCGAAGGTGGGTCTTAAATCTAAATAAATGTATAGAAATGATCATTTTTAATATCAATATAAAATGGTAACGTTAGGACCAAAACCCAGGAAACTTACCGTAGCTTAGCTGCTTGGCTCAGCGTGCGCAATCGCACCATGACCTTCTGCATTAAATCCAGCTCAGCTTGAAAGTCAGCCGTGATAAGGCGGACGGCCAGGTTGAGGCGGTGGGAGGCACACCCGACAGCGGTACGTTCATGAGGCGGGTCAGATTCTTGTTTGCACTGGAGTTATATCCCACAAGGAAGAGACAGTGCACCAACTCCTTCCCGAAGACAGCGAGCACAGACTCCAGGGCCGAGCGGTGCGACTCCGCCTTGAGGTTGTCGTCTGGCTCGTTTACGATTGGAGCCATTGACTGCAGTGGAGTCTTCACCAACCCATCCACCTCATAGGTTGCAAATGCAGCAAGGTAGTGTTCTGAGTCGTTCGACCACCCGTCAAAGATGATACCGAAGTTGTCGGGCATCTCTTGGGCCACCTTGTCCTCCACTGCCTCCGTCACGCGAAGAATGTTGTCACGCATGGTAACGTGGGAAATCGGAGCAAGCTTCGTGTTTCTGCAATCAAAAATAAGAAAAGTATCAGTTTAGGAAATTGAACGACTTTTAGGGATAAAACTTACCGACGAGTTGCTGTAAGTGCGTACTTAATGCAATGAGGCGAACTTAAGATATCTTGTATTTTTTGAAAAGTATTTTACGCAGGTTTTTTTTTAATTCAACTACAGCAACCATATCTTAAAATCTCCGACCTCCGACGATCTCTGACCGCAACAAAAGCAGTACAAACTGATGTGTAAGACATGTAACTGTGTATTAGTTGTGTAGGGTGCTTAGGGGATCACATTTTGGGATAAGTGAACCCATCAGGTGCGTGAAAGCCCAGTTTGTAGCGAGTCTATAGACAGAGTATCAGGCTCTAAAACGGCCGGTGAACCAAGAAAACAGGGATTTATTGATTATGCAGTTTTTAGGCCCAGAGGCATGTCCACGCTACATTGCAAATAAGGAAATGAGGCCATCAGTCAGAAATCGGGGTCCACTATTAGAAGCGAACCCCACTTTTTACGACTGTTTTACACGTAATTACTTTCACCAGTGACTGGCTCCCACACTGAACGTGGGTGAAACCTTATTAATAAGGTTGTATTCAATCGGTTGGCTTGTGGAGCCGCAGTCAAGCTGATCGCCATTCTCGATTTTTTTTTCGGCATCTCTCAAGTCTCCTATCACCTACTACTGGGCCCAATGGACTACCGCCAAGGGTCTGTGCATATTTTTATGTTGTATTTTTGTGTGATGTGCGGCCACCTCTGCTCCTTGTGCGTGGTGTGCTTGCTTGCGTTGAGGTTAACATTGCTGTTCCATACGGAGGTTACGCTTTGTGTTTGACGCTGTACTCAAATACGTGTTCGGTTTGTAACGAGGTTAATTTTGCTGTTCCATTTGGAGGTTAAGCTTAGTGTTCAATACTACCAATGCATATCTCCCCGCAACTGATTATTAAGCACGTAATACACCCTGTATTTGCTCCTTATGCTTCATCTCATCCTATGCTTCCGTGTTGTTTAGCGTGTTGTCTTCCACAGCTTCGTCTTCGATGAAGGTCTTGCGAACGAGAAGGCAGCGCTCTTTCTCGAAGGCAGCGACAAGTGTCTTCTTCACGCGGCTCCCACGTTGGTTCCCAGTCCGCCAGGTAATACGTTTTCCGGTTCTGGCGCTTCCAGTTCAGCAGCTTGCGGACGTAGTGCTGCTTCTCTCCTTCAAGCTTCTCGTCGGAACTGCACTCCGCATCTTAATCGGATTCTTCGTCGTTGGCAGGACTAGGAGGAACAAGCCACGCGCGTACGTCGTCGAGACCGTAACGTCGCTTGTTTTGCTTTGCCAGCGATGAGATGATAACATCAATGGCTTCAGGAAGAAGTACCGCCGAGGCGACGCTCGTATTCATGGTAAGGCGCAGGTGACGGATGGTTTCATCACTAACCGAATCTTGTAGCTCTTGGACACAGTCACACAGAGTGTCTTGAATTCCGTCACCGAGCTGATGGCGCTCTTCACAGGCTTGGTCGATGGCATGGTGGCGGAGCTGCACTGGTTCGGATGAAGAATACACAGTGAGCGATGGAATTTGGGAGAACAAGTCGAGTAAAAGCAAGCACTGGTTGGAGCGGCAAACATGCAAAATGGTACGTAATTACGCTGACAAAACTAACCCTAGTATTTTCGTAGTGTGTGCTGGAGCAGGATCTTCAATGCAGTTCGCAGCCTGAAGCTTCTGGTAACGGCGAACTTGATCATTGAGATGACCACTCTTGTGCGGCTTGCGCATGGACTTCAGGACGTTTTGAGCTCCGCGAGCAGTGATGTCCCGACCACGAAGGTACGCTAGTAGCTCTACCTCAGCGGCTTCGCCAATCTTGAGAACTTCGTCTCTGTATCGTGGTGACTTCTCGTGGAGCTTGAAGCCATCCGGAAGAAACAGCTTCAAGAATGCGACAACCTGCTTGGCAGTTGAGCGCGCATACTTGGTTCCTGCGTCCGTTGAGCTCCACATACGCTCTTGGGTGTACCAAGTGAACCATACATCTTTCAGGTTGGTAGCCCCAGAGGTACGACGTCGCTTGACGGGTGGTTCATTGCTCTCCGTGTTGATACTTACCTCATTTGTAGTTGGTGTGTCTTGTTGCTTGTTGTAGAGCTTAGCCTTTATGATAGACAACCGCATGTCGAGCTTCTTGTTGACCTGAATTAATTGCTCAATCAAGGACGCTTGGTGAAGATTCATGGGGTGTTTGGTGAAATCGGTTGAGGTGTCTTGTGTAGCCGCGCCTGCTGGAATAGTGTTTGTGTTTTTGTCACCGACCAGGTATGATGACCAAGCCAGCAAGTCATTACTGGAGAATCCTTTGTCACGGGTACAAGCCTCAATGCGCTGAACTGCCGGGCCATCCGCCCCAAGTTTATTGAGCTGAGGATAGTGTTTCAGCAGGTACGTCATCAATGTGTCGAGCACGCGTTCGTTCACGTTGTACTGTGGCATCTCGAGACCGGACGAAGCGGCGAAGAGGGCTGACGCGACGGATCAAATTTCCACCTGTGTTTCGGAGTCGAGGGAGAGGAGAGGAACAGCTTTCTCAGGTTCATGACTGCTCAAGACCCGAGCGACTTTGTGGTCTTCCGATGGAGTGTTGAAGACGTAAGCGAATGCTTTGTTTGTCGCCGTCATATTCCAAGCCCCTCGGTCAAAGATCCACCGGATGCACATCCCAGCCCCATTGGTATGCTGAGCACCCCCGCGCCTGAAGGAATGCGACGTCAAGCGCTCAGCCACGCCCACTTTATTCGTGACTCGATCCGAGACACGATTGACATAGCTGTGAATCCCAGGAGCAGAATCGGTTTGCTTGTCTTCGGGTGAGTAAGTTTTGGGTGCTTGCAGCTCAGCCACGTCTTCGGGATGGTCGATCAGGTCAATAAGAGGGGTGGATGGAGTCAGGGAGGTTTGTGACTGGGCCTGGTGTTCTGGAAGCTGATTTAGCAGTGCGGCGGTTGGTGTCAACTGCATAATCAGCGCTAGCGCAATGGCAAGAAGTGGACAGGTGACGAAGTCGTCATCAGGACACAACGAAAGACCCTGTTCTTCAGACGCCTTGACCCGGATAAAGCGAACGAAAAAGATGTCTCCTGAGCCGACGGAAAGGTTTGCCTTGCGAAGGAGTGTGAGATCGGACGCTCGCCCAAACAGATACCAGAGTAAACAAAGCAGAACCGCGTCTTGATAATCCGCGGAAGTAACAGCAGTCGAATAGAGATACACGATCATCTGCTTCAGTGCCTTCTTCGTGCATGCAGGAGCCTTGTCCACAAAAGCTCCAGACTCTCTCTTCATGCAGTAGCGTTCCAAGACATGCCCTTTTGTGAGAAGGGTCTTCTCAATCGCTGCTCGATGCTGAGGGAATTTCTCTAACAGCCAATTCTTGGCCTGTCGATAGTACTGCATCACCGAGTGTCGTACCAAGAGCTGGCCTTTGCGTTCTTCCTTGAAGGCAAGGTACATGCCAAACTTGTCGACCACAGCTGCTAAGCTTAGCGCCGCATTCTCGCGCTGCATACACACTTCCAGGTATTCCCACGTAACGCCTTCGTCCTCGACAAACTTTAAGAACGACCGCGCCGCAGACTCGCGAGCGCTTGGTGTTGAGTGGTGCAAGGTCTTTCAGACTCATCTTGGATCGGAGGTCGGAGGTGTCGGAGCCTGAGTGTTATTCGTGATTTATGCGAATGCCTTGTGATCTGTAGGGGGGTATCAATAACTTCGCTGGTCTCTCCGACTTGATATGTCGGACATGTGGCTCTGTAGCCATCATGAATCAATGAGACCACTGATTGGTTGAAAAAGCGACCGTTTAGTGATATAATTCGTCAAAACGACAAATTAATTCAAATTTTTCTGTCTATTGGCCAATATTAACAATAGTTAATACAAGTATGGTCGGAGATTTGACTATATTCATCCATAAGTCGATATAGCAACCTTACATGTCTCAGGGTTAAGGTTTGCGGTACCTATATTTAAAATGAAGTTCAAACCCCGGACGCTGCATAAGTTGCATTATTTAGACTTGATTTCAGTATGGTGTGTACTGTATCGTGGAGAGAGGGCATACAAATTTTAAGATAATGCATAGTCGAAATTCACTGGACGAACATCTTCAAGCTCGTGAATTTCATTTTTAAGCGAGCAGGAGTTCCTTGCAGTGATGCAGCAAGTTGGTTCGAGTCTATATCGTTTGCATCTGGTAACGACTTTCTGCAGTCCGAAGCGACGGAATGTCCAGAAGAAGGCTGCAGTAAGAGATTCTGTCGCTGAGGACGATGAGAACGTTGATTTAGTGTTTTAAACGCCGCTATCACCGCTATCGTTATCAGTGAATGCAAGTCCTCGGATAAATAGTGTTTCCACGATGCCGGCAATGTAATAGTACATTTTTCATGAATGGAAATATAATACTTCAGTTTATGAATGAAAATGTACACAACCAATAGTCAAATGTACATGTACAATCCTCACGGAATAAAATCATTTAACAATTCGTAACTTTTCAGGTACGGATTGTGCAAGTCGCCGTTGGCGATGCTGGTACTACGTAGTATCATGTATCTAGCAGGTAGCTAGGAAACCTTATAACTTAGAAGACGTGCTCGCTCTACGAGTGGTGCTGCTTGCCAACTGCCGCGATCAGGTCTCGCACGTACGTCTCGATGTCGTTCTGCGTGGCCTGGACAGTCTCGAGGACCTCGTCGTGGGAGGCTGGCTCGCGCTCTTCTCCGGGGAAGAGCGCCTTGTTGGTGATGAGTGATAGACCGATCACTTTTAGCCCGCAGTGTGCAGCTACGATCACCTCCGGCACTGTACTCATGCCAACGGCATCGCCTCCCACCAGTCTGAGAAAGCGGCATTCCGTTGGTGTCTCGTACGTTGGACCGGACACAAAGCAGTATACCCCTTTTCGAGTCTTGTGAGCAAGACCAAGCTTCTTGGCAACGCTGACCGCTAAATCTTGCAGTTTCTTGTCGTAGCAGTCCGACAGCGGTGTGAACCTTGCGCCGAAGCGAGAGTCATTGGGGCCGATCAAAGGGTGCTGGCCCGACAATCCTGGCATATTCAAGTGATCGTTCAGGATCATGAGGTCACCCACGTTGAAGTCAGGGTTCAGACCACCCGCAGCGTTGGTCACCAGCAAATATTTGATGCCCAGCAAGTACAAGACGCGAATGGGCAGTGCCGTCTCGCGCATCGCGTAGCCCTCGTAGCAGTGGAAGCGGCCGCGCATGCACACGACGCGGAATCCCTCCAGATCGCCAAAGACCAGTTCGCCTGCGTGGCCCTCCACAGTGGAGCGAGGAAACAGCGGGATATCCTCGTACTTTATGACCTCCTGGTTGGAGAGGCACTTGCTGAGGCCTCCAAGACCAGAGCCGCACACAACGCCGATAAGCGGTCGGATAGTGACGCACTCCTGGAGGAAGTCGTTGATGACGTCGATCCGCTCCTTGGGGAGGGCCTCGTCAGCTATTTGCCCCGTGGACAGGCGACGTACGTGATGCGTGGGGGCATTATCTTGGGCGGCTGCGGCAAGCGTGGCGACGGAGCTAACGGTGTTGTGTGCGCGCGGGCTCATGCCGTCCACGCTGTGACTGTGGTGCTGGCGGGTCACATGCGCGGGCAGCGAGAGCGGTTCAGGCGCGGCGAGATCGTTCATCATGGTGCTGGCAGTCGTTGCTGTGGAGATCTGGCTGGTTGAATAGTAAATCGAAAACGCTGTAACCGACCCATATCCCACTGTATCCATAATTTGCTCTAAGATAGGGTTGCTCAAAGATAGTTGAGGCCAATAACCAATGCCATTGCTATCTTAAAAGAGCTAACGTTAGAACTTTCCTCAACTGAGGAGCTACTACCGAGTCGTGGTGGAGTCGGGGTATCGAAGGCTAGCAATGTCTATCCACAAAATGCTCCTCGTGCTGCTGGGACGAAGTTACTGCTGATTGTAGCGTCTTCACCATCGTTGTATAATATACTAGCATATTATGTTAGTGTCGTTCTATATAAGTATAATAGCTCCACTCACGAAGTGGCGGGTTCCCGCCCCTGCCCGTGCCACCGCTGTAGCCCGCCAGTCGGCTTTGATATCCTCGATGGCACTTTGGTGAGGAGTGCACGTATTTTCGTCACGATCCGATTCTGATAGTACTAGTAGTTATCTGCTGCTGATTACTATCTGAAAGTAATAGTCGCTACTACTACGCAAAACAAAGTACTTTTCCGGGAAAAAGTGCAAGCTTCCAAAAAGCGTTTGAGAAAAAAGTCGTCCACCATAGGAAAACACAATCAAAAGTGAACGGAAAGAGTGGGCACTTTTTTTGAAAAAGTACTTTGTTTAAAAAACGTTGAAGTTTTAAAAAGTTTGAAACTCGCGCAACATACGTAAAATTTAGCAACATAAGTGAAACGCTTATGTTGCCCATTTAAATCCACTTTATTCCGCGAAGGGGAGGAAGGCGGCACCCCAGCGCTGCGCGCGGCATTAGACAGCAGACCCAACACAGCGTCATCATGATGAACATCTTCTCGCGCAAGAACAAGCTGGAGGATGAGCTTTTTTACATGAAGTTCACGGCCAAGACGCTGCTGCGTAATGCTAAGAAGTGCGAGAAGAACCAGGTTGCACAGAAGGCCAAACTCAAGAAGGCCATCGAGCAGGGCAACATGGAGGGCGCCAAGATTTACGCACAGAACGTGATCCGCGAGAAGAACCAGGCGCTTAGCTACTTGCAGCTGGCCTCGCGTATGGACGCTGTGGCGGCGCGCGTGCAGACCGCCATCAGCATGGGGCAGCTCAAGGCCAACATGAGCGGCGTGGTGAAGGGTATGGACACGGTTATGGAGTCCATGAATGTGGAGAAGATCTCGCAGACCATGGACCAGTTTGAGAAGCACTTTGAGGACATGGACGTGCGCTCCGCCTACATGGAGGGCGCCATGAGTAGCGGCACGTCGCTCTCGACGCCCGCCGACCAGGTGGACGACCTCATTCAGATGGTCGCGGACGAGAACGGGCTCAAGGTTGCAGGCCAACTCGACTCGGCGGGCCTGGTGGGCACGGATCTGCCCGCCACGGAGGCTGCACGAGAGAAGAAGTCGCAGGATGATCTCTCCATGCGGTTGGCGGCTCTGCGGAAGTAGTAGCTGTCTGGCAGAGCAGACCCCAACACATTTCATTGCCATCGGCTTCTGGAGATTAACAGCATCGAGCTCCAAAGCTGCTGGTGCCTAATATGCATGCATACACGTAAGATTTACTTGGACTGCGTTATCGACAAAGGTTGGCGTTGGACAGTTCCAAGTTTTGCATCACCAGGTTTTAGCTAAATCGTCAGAAACCGGGGTAGGTGTTGATCCACAATACCAATACTAAGTATCAAAACACTGCGCTGCTGAACTAAAGCGCCGGCCACGAAAGGCTTTTATCGCCTACCGATTGGCTCACTCGAAACACGTCTAGCCCGTTATTGCATTTTACAGGCTCATCAGATTTAGTCTGATTCCGACGATACTTTCGTTGGAGCGCGACTGCCACAAGTGGATCCTCCGGCCACCACCATGGTCAACTTCAGCTTGCGGCTGCGTGACAACTCGGTCGCCGAGTGGCGCGGCGACTATCTGGACTACGACGGGCTCAAGCGGCTGCTGGAGCGGCAGCAGCAGATTGATGTGGCGCTGTCCGCCGCCGCTTCCGCGGCGTCGAGCACGAGTGTGGATGTGCGAACGCCGACTGAGGACATGGAAGCCAATGCGCTGAGTGGATACAAATGGCGCCCCATGGCCACAGGTAGCAGTACTCAGCTGGCCAAGAAGATCAGCAGCAAACTTCCGTTCTTACGACTGCCAAGAACGCCACCGACATCCACGGATTCTGATCAGCTGCAGTCGCTGCTCTCCACGCCTGTCGCCTTCGAGGAGGCGCTGGAGTACGAGTACAGTAAGGTCGAGCACGCTTACATGCGCCACACAGCGCAGTTGGCCGAGCAGCTCGAGCACTTGCAGGCGCAATACCGAGAAAATGCAACAGCTACAGCTCAGGAATCGCTCAAGAATTCGCTAGTCGAGCTGCATCGCTTGTTGAATTTGCTGCACAACTTTGCACTGCTCAACTACACAGGATTCGTGAAGATTCTCAAGCGCTACGACAAGATTGCCAGCTTCCCGGCGGACCAGCGCGAGCAGCAGAAAGCCAAACTACAGACGTTCGAATTTGCCAAGGCGCAGCGATGCTCGGAGCTCCTGAAGCGACTGGAGCAGTCGTTCGCCAACTGGTTCTGCGATGGAAATACGAACGTTGCAGTGGCGACACTCATGACCAAGAAGGAAGACTTTGTGAATTGGGGCCACATTTACTTGGGCATCAAAGCTGGCTCGTGTCTCATCCTGTTGATCTGGGTGTGCTGGGACTCGCTTGTGGTCCCTACCTTTCACAATGGCCGTGAGAATCACCTCCTTGACTTGGTACGCACTCGTGCGTATCCAGTCTACCGGGGAATTGGCTGTCTCTTGCTGCTGCATTGGCTGGTTGGAGTGTCGCTCTACGTCTGGCGTGCGGCACGGATCAACTACCGCTACATCTTCGAGCTGAACCCGCGGCGAGTGCAATCATACCCGCAGGTATTCAGCGACGCCACCAACATGACTATCGTCTATTTGGCGAACGTTCTGCTCTACTACAAGGTTGTGAACGGGTATTTCCCAGAGGAACTGCTGCATCGCGGCTACTATCCGCTGGCGCTGTTCTTGTACACCTTCTACTTCTACGCTATTCGTCCATGGGGACAGCAGCTTGGCATGCTGCGAACGTTGTGGGAAGTTATATGGTCACCATTGTACCCTGTGTCGTTCTTCCACACTTTCGTGGGCGACTACCTTACGAGTACAGTCAAGGTCACACAGGATGTCAGCTGGTCGGTTTGCTTCTTCGCTACGAAGGAATTCTTACGTAAAGATGTCATCCCGCCTGGTGGTCATGCGTCTGGCTTGCAGCTCATGCCTACGGAGGATGGACCCACCCTTTGTGCTGACAATGTCTACTACGTTAACGTTGTGGTGCCGCTGGTCTGCGCATTGCCATTGTGGTGGCGTTTTTTGCAGAATCTTCGCCGTGTGTACGACACGAAGACGTGGTGGCCTCACCTGCCTAATGCTGCCAAGTATGCGCTCACCCAGGTGGTCGTTCTGTTTGGGTTGTTCCACCCTCTGCATAGCGACAATAGCGAAGAAAACGCGTCACAGGTGCGTATGTTCGTGATCGCGTGGCTCATGCTCTTCACTGCAAGCTCGCTGTACACGTGGATCTGGGATGTGACGATGGACTGGGGGCTTGGTCGACCGCAGTTTAAGTTCTTAGGCGACTCGCAGATGTTCTCTCGCAAGTGGATCTACTACGTCGCAATTGTGGCCGATCTGTTCCTACGATTCGCGTGGACTTTGACGCTCATTCCCCCGCGTGGTGTTGCTCGCTGGCTACCGCTGTACTTGCAGCCTTTCACGATGGTGTTGGAGCTATTCCGTCGAACATTCTGGAGCTTCTTCCGGTTGGAAAACGAGCATCTGCGCAACACACAGGGCTTCCGTCGCGTGGACTTTATCCCGCTGCACTACGACCATGGCGTCGGTGACGTGGAGAAGAAAAGCGATGAAGTCGAGCAGCTGGACTTCCGGATCTTCACACTCAAGATCTTGGCGGTGCTTTTCACCGTACTGGGACTCAGCGTCGTTGCCATCGTTATCGAGCGCTAAGTGGTAGGCAGCATTAAGTATCAACACAATAGAGCATAGCATTCATTAGCTGGCAAAGATCTCAGCAATTTGGATACATGAAGGAGGCATTAATTAGAGTTTAATGCGCGGGTCAAGAAAAAGAAGCAGTAAACTTCTCTCTAGCGCTCAAACACGCGCTTAGAACTTGACCTCCTTGAGGCCCCACTTGATGTAGCAGAAGGTGGGGGCGACGGCGCCCTCCGGGTAGTAGGCGTAGGCGAGGCCGGCCTCCGAGTCGCACGACTTGAACATGTAGAACTGCAGCTCCTTGAACATGGACACGAGGAACTTGACAATCTCCTGGGCGTCGCTCTTGAACTGGGCCAGGGTCTCGTCGCTGGCGCCCGAGGACTTGAGGTTCTTCATGACCTTACGGAAGTACGACTTGAGGTACGTCTTGAGCTCGGCCTTGGTGTCGAAGCCCGTCTCAATGTAGCCAAAGCCGATCGAGTCGTCGATGACGTTGTTCACCGTCTCGACCGAGTCGTCCACCTGATCGTCGTCGCCGCCGAAGGCGTCACCGCAGCCGATGTCGACGTTGTCCGCGCCCTTGGCCACCGTCTTGGACTCGACCTGGAACATGCCCGAGACCTCGTTGCCCTCCATGTCCTTGCACGGACCCACCTTGTTGGAGTCCGACATCACCTCGTCCTCCGTGAACACATCCTGCCACACCAACATCTTGATCGGCTGCTGCTTGTTTGTCTCGAGACTGAAAAAAAGCTACACTGCTGCCCCCATCGGGGAAGTCCAAGCGGCAGGCGGTCGCGAACAAGAGCCACCAGTTCCGCGAAGGACCACTGGGCTGTGCAGCGGATTTGCATCGAAATTGACTGCGGACACCACAGCGTTGGAAGAATATGCACGTAGCTCCCCAGCATCGAATTCCCTCCGCAAGGGTAAGGGATCTACTTTTAGCCAATTAGCACGCATAGAAGTGACTATTTTTGCTAAGGAGTGCTCGATGAACTTGTGTTGCCAGCTACTTAAGGCCGCAGCGTCTTATTGATTTGTTGCCAAGACGAACACTGTCGGCACGCGGTTCATCCGCGGCGAAGGTGGCTATTGAAAAAGCGTCAGCAGCTACAACTGCGAACTGAAGCCATCTGCGAAACGATAGAGTGGTGTGTACCACGCCAGCAAGGTATTACAGTACAGTAGTCCTTTTTGCTTCCGTTCTCTTGACACCCTTCCGGCGTTATGCCGCAGGGTCTCCATGGCCGTCCTGGACATCACGTACTGCGATACAGTCAGTGCTGCCATTATGGTCTCTATTACCGGGACGGTAATGGAGCTGGTCCTGCGACCTCCCACCCATGCTGGCAGCATCGCTGCGAGTTCTCAGTGGCGGACCTGTGCCCAATCACACGACGTTTCTGCGCAGTGTCAACTTCTAGCGAAATGCTTGTACCGTGACTTTTTCAATATACCAGACACTTCCTAACCCCTATTTCAGCGAATCAGCATCGCGTTAAAACCTGTTTTCAACCAATAGTTAGTACCTCGGATTACGTTTCCGCCTGTGTCCGCCATAACATCGTCCCTGTCGACAGGGCTGCGTTACTTCGGCAGTAGACGCCGAATTGCAGGGAACCAGGCAAGCAGGCCAACCACTCCCGGCCGCCCACGCCCCTATATAGCAGCATGTCCAAGGCGCCCAAGGCCAAGAAGGCCGCGCTCCACTACCAGCCCTACCAGGCCCTCGGTGTACGCGCCCCTTCCCGCTCTACTGCAACAGAAACTCGTCCCTGACCTCCTTGTTGTTATACATGCAGACTGGCGAGGGTGACGAGCCGTCCATGGACCTCGGCATGGCGGACCTTCCTCTTCATCTGGACCCAGTGCTCTCGTACGTCTCACAAGGAACAGCTCTGAGAGGCGTAATTTGACTTTCTTCTAACGTGATAATTGTGTTTGCAGAGGCCTTTCGTCCAACATGAGCCGCAATCTGTGGGACGACTGGAACGAGAACGACGCCAACTTTGGCATGAAGTTCGACGTGTTCACAGATGAAGTGAGTACAGCCAGCACCGCCAGCTCCACGGCCAGTCCAAACCCGAGTATGCACGTGTCCGGTCTCAACGCCAGCACAGGCTACGAGCAGCAGCAGAACGCCTCGCCCAATACGATGCACACGCACATACACGGAGCCACTCAAGAAGACCCACAGAAACCACGGGCGAACGTCCAGCGATCTCTCAGTGAGGATATCGTCAATATGCTGGATGACAGCAACGAATCGACCTTCTCCAAGCAGTTGGACGGGGACCAACGCGGGAACGCAGCCATGCAGAACATGATGTTTAACCCCAATGCGGGACAGAGCATGATGGGCTTCCAGCAGCATCACCAACAACAGCAGTTCCAGCAGCAGCAGCAACAGATGCAGATGCAGCACCAACAATACCAGCAACAATATCCACAACAGCAGCAGCAATTCCAGCGAGCGGCGCCCAACTGGATGAACAACTTCGGTGGTGGTAACCAGCCTACTGCACCCACGAACGCGCCGGCTTCTGGCAACCCCAGCAACCCGTCAGCTCACCGTCGTCTGTCCAACCCTTCAAACCCTAGTACTCTGGATATTGCCGTGGCCGAGGGAGCTGCGTCGCTTACTGCCCAATGCCCACAATCTCGGGCTCCAGTGACGCCGGCTACGTCTTCGACCAGTACGCCGTCGGCTCCGCAGCACGCTATCAGCTCAAACAATGCCAAGGAGAAACTCGTCGCTCCAGCCAGCACCTCTGGTGTCACTAGTGGAGACAAGACTAACGGCGCACCAGCAGCCCCCAACAACAGCGATACAAATATGAATGATCCGTCGCAGCAAGCCAACGGATTCGGTCCGCAGGGAATGATGATGAATCCCTTCTTGATGTACTCGATGATGGGCCCACAAGCGATGAATATGATGGGGATGCAGATGCAGATGCCCATGGGAATGAACGCGATGAACGGAGCCAACAATGGGATGAACGGAGCGAATGCAGTGAACGGTACCAATGGAATGAATGGGATGAATGGGATGCCCCTCCCGATGCAGATGCAGTTGCAGCTGCAGCTCCAAATGCAGATGGCTCAGATGGCTCAGATGAACGGAATGGGCTTGAATGGAATGCAGATGCCCATGGGACTCCCAGGTATGTCCATGGGCATGAACATGCAGATGCCTCTGAACATGAATATGCAGCAACAGGTTAACCCTCAGAGCGGACAGACAGGTGACGTGGAGATGACTCCAGCCTTCCCCGTGGGGATGCCTCCCACTGGGCTGAAACCTACTAGAACCTTGCAGCCGAAGGCTGTGGTTGGAGGACCAGGCTTTGTGAGTATTGCGAGGAAACCAGAAGAGCCTGAAGTGAGTAGTATTCTCAAGTCGCTCATGGACGAGGAAGCCAAGAAAAAAGAGAAAAAGCTTGAACGCAATCGTGATTCAGCGCGAGAAAGCCGCAAAAAGCAGCAATCGTACGTGGAAACGCTGGAAAACGGCATCAAGCGTCTGCAAATCAATCGCGACCTCGTCCGCTCGTACCGATGGGGCCTCAGCGGGCCTGGTTTTGGTCCTCTGCCTTGCCCGAACTCGCCCCAAATGTTTGACTGGAAGAATCGCGTTGAAGTAGTCACAGGCCGTACAGAGGCTTTCGCGAGTATTCAGAACCCCGCGAACTTCCAGTCGCTCATGCGTCTCAACCGACAGCGTCGAACTCTTGCCATGCAGCTCGGAGAACGGGAGCGAGCAGTGTGGAAGTGCTTTGTGTTCGTGGGGCGTCAGCTTGCTGCCATGCGCACGCGAGTGTTACAGGTGCAAATGCTGCGTACTTTTTCGGAGAATCCGTTGGCAATGGAGCTAGACGCGCTGCTGAACCTCACAGCGGACCAGAAACTGCAGCTGCAGTGCCATGCCCAACAAATGTTCAATGAGGAAGTTGTGGAGCTGACCAAGCTGTTCAAGATCTTCTTTGCACTACGTAATGAAGCGCTTCGACTGAACATGATGTCGCCAACACTGGAGCGCTACTTCCGCGAGGCCTGCTCGTTCGACCAGCTGCAGAAGCTGC
Organism: Phytophthora cactorum; assembly: GCA_016864655.1. Taxonomy (NCBI): domain Eukaryota; phylum Oomycota; class Peronosporomycetes; order Peronosporales; family Peronosporaceae; genus Phytophthora; species Phytophthora cactorum. Next base: position 69,030 of record NHQK01000085.1, read on the forward strand.
TGCAGTGGACAGAGAACCATCGCACCGTCATCGAGACGGATCTCTCCCTAGATGAGGTTTAGGCGCCAGTAGTTTTCAAATTTAAAGTGTGAGACGATGAGAGCAGCGAACGTGGGCGATTTTTGTCCAGAATCGAATGCGCATGTACAATAATTTGTGCACTGTTGCAAGCCCTCTCAACCTAAGGATCAATGGTAGTCCAGGCTGAGACGGATCTCTTATACCCCTGACGCCTTCTCGTGTTATTATACCATCTAAGGTGAGTAAGGCTCGCTCATGTTGCAGCTTTTTCCTGAAGTTCGTGTTCAATTTGACGCAGTTCCTGAATCAATTCGTCAGCCGTGGGTCGGATCTCCGGTTGGAAAGCTTGACACCTGAACATGAGCAGTCGAATTGGTGTCGGAGCCTCGCCATCTGCTGATGTTTGCTCCTTGTCGCTATTATTCAGCATTGGTACTTCTGTATCGTCCATGACAGAATGCTCGGCCGAGGTGCATTCGTACGTAGCCAGCTGCGAGAGTAACACGCCGAATGAGTAGATGTCTGCTTTCTGAGTATACTGCCGCCCATCCAGGACCTCCGGTGCTGTCCAGACCGTCATGTCCATGTGAATTTCCCCTCCTGCAGTCTGTGAGCTGCAGTTGCTTCGTCCAGAAGATCTCGTTGCTGTAGACGGAAGAGAGCCGATATCGCTCTTGTGGGAGGATGACCAACGCCTCAATGCACTGCAACACGTCAAGTCGCCAAGTTTCACGTTCCAGTCGCTATCCAGGAAAACTTTTCGGGAACTAAGGTTGCCATGGAATAAAGGTGGCGTAAACGAGTGCAAGTAGTGAACTGCCTGTGCGACTTCGATAGCGATGGAGAATTTGCTCTTGTAGACGGACGAGCCTCTCCAATTCCACTTGCCAGGGTCATGACGATCAATCGAGGGACCAATTTCATCGTCAGACCGAATGTCGTAGTCGTCGTCACTTTTGTTGTCACTAATGAATCCGTGCTTCCTCTGGAGAGAGCGTTTGTGTTCTTGGATGAACATATTCAGGTCTCCTTTGTTCATGTACTCCATCACCAGTGCGACACCTTCACCCTCAGTCTGCTCAGCGACACGATTCATCCTGACAAACCCATAGAAGGCAACGATCTGAGGGTGCGACAACGTCGAGCTCAAGCGAATCTCCTCTACAAACCCCCACAACGCGGCCACTGCACCGTTGTCGCGACTACCGCTTTTGTTCTCGAGATATCCCGCGATACTAAGTGTTTTCAGCACAACTGTTTTGCCGTGGAAAGCAGCTTTGAAATAAATGAAAGCGGAGGAGCTTTCCTCTGTTGATTCAGACATTGTCGATGATAGTAGTTCTCGATGCGTGACGAGCGATCCGTCAATTTTACAGCGAGGAAGCTCTCGTTGGAGATGAACGATGGGGTCGTTAGATTTCGTCTTCTTTTCTGCCGAGTCTCCAGCTTCCGCATCAAATTCGGGCTCAGGCTGCGCTTCTGTTGGTGGATCTGAAGTCAGTAAGTGGCGGACGTCTTCGTCCGGCTCCATACTTGAGTTTTCGTGCCAGAAAGTGTTTGGTCTTCCGCTTTTTGTCTTTGTCAGAGTGGATTGACTTCCTTTTCCTTTCGAGGCACCACGAACACTGCGCCGTAAACTCAAGCAAAGGCCGTTGACGAAAAGCAAGACCGTGAAAGCCGAGAGTAAAGCTGCTGCTCCAATGAGAAACCACGAGCGCCGCTGGTCCAGCGTTTCTTTCAGCGCTACCCGCTCCACTTCTTGGCTGGAAGAGTGATCTGCCCCCCACATGGAGCTTGACCTGGACCCGCTCGATGCTGCAATTAGCACATTCTCGTACTTGTCAGCAAATTCACTATCTGACAGCACACAAAGCATCGTGTCTTGAACGTAGCGCGGGTTTGCGTTCGAGTCGGAGCAGCTGAGTGTGGACGTAGTGGAAACGTCCCACAGCGTCAACTTCTCGAACCTGTCAGCGTCACTCTGGCGCACCTCAAATTCCTCCAAAACACTGACAGATTGTGTTGTAGGGTCCTCTTCAGTCATTTGCAATGCGCGGGTTTTGTCTGGAGTAACAACCGATACTGTTGACGTAGTTGCTGAGTTCGTGGTGGCGATCAAGGTTAACTCTGTGAGGAAGTCTGGAAAAATGACACCTTTTATCCTAGTGATGGGGTTGCCGGAGAAATTTAGGTTTGTTACCGAGCTCGGGAAGGAGAAGTTCTCCAGTGTAGCAATACTGGCGTCGGCCACGTCCCTGGGATGGCAAACGTGAAAACTTTAACAACCTTTTCCAGTGGCAACCATCTCAACCAAACACGTACAAACGTAGTAAACTGGACGGGAAGGATACATTGGATAATGAACCGATAGGGTTGCCAGATAAATTGCTGCTCCAGAGAGAAACCATCACAACAGACATTAGTTCAACTACCACGAAGACCACGTCACAGAAGCGTACAGGTATTGAAGCGACGAAGGAAGGTCAGCGGCAGCGAGATCTCCAAGAGCATTATTAGCGAGGTCCCTGAGCACGAAACATTCGTGAGTGTGTTGTTGCCACCAAATGCTGCAACTCGAAAACTCCACGTACAGAGCTGAGAGTGTTGTCGGGAACTTGAATTCATCGATCGTAGGAATGCTGTTGTTGGACATGTATCTTAACAGTACAGTAAGTAAGCAATGCAGAGTCTATAGTATCACGCAACGTCAATTAACCACGTACAGCCCCGATATGTTGTTGCTCGTCGTGAAGGTGCGAAGCGCGTTGTTGTCGAGTTTTCTGCTCTCATTTGTATACATCAGCAACTTATCGTCTTATATTACATACACCATCCACCCACGTACACGACGTCGACCGTCAGAAGACTCGTGACAGCTGCAATGCCTTGGTGTCGTAGATCCAGCGTCGTCCCTCTCACCTTCACGACGCTGGACGTGCAACTCGCGTCTGTAATCTGCACCTTATTACTGGACGACGTGGCGTTGGACGGGATGGAGACGGTCGTGACATTGGGACAGGAGGACGGCGCGCTCTCCTCCGCTTCCCCAACGTCCGCCGCTCCACACGGACGAGGCCAATAGCCGACCGTCAGGATCAAGGCCAGCACCAACAGAGCATTATTGTGCCGTACCATCCTTCCGAGTCAGAATGGTCCGACTATTTGGTCAGTATTTTAGAGTTGCGGCCGGTATTTTAGGCAAACCGCTTACTATGGCAAAAACTACGAGGTACTGTAACAGCAAAACAGATTTAAAAAAACCGGTACTCGTGAGAATGTCATTCCAAAAATAACCGGTACGCTCCGGTAGCTATCAAGTTTTGGGGTCACTACCCAAAAATAAGTGACATGGCTACATCTGTGACTTGTGCAACAACTGTTACCGGATGTGCACCTCGAGCGTCCTCTTCTGGGCGCGAAGGACTTTCTGTTGGCTCCACCCAGCGAGTAGCGTATCCTTTTCAATGCGTTTCCTCTCTGTCAGTTCGTGACGGTCAATATCGTCCTGTATCTTCAACTTGGAGATGTAATAGGCTGTTTCAGCTTGGTCCAGAGTGCGTCGGTCCTTCTTGAGCGCCGCCTTGGCCGCCACCTGCTCGTTCAGTCGCTGGTTGAGCTTCTGCTTCTCAACTCGTTTCATCTCGTCGCTCGTCTCGCGCTCCAACGGCAGGATTTTGATCTCTCGGTGGTCGGTGGAGGCAGATTTCAGACGCGTCTGACGCCGCTTCTCCTCGATCTGGCTGTTGAGGTAGGCGTTGAGCTCCCTTCGAGCCACGCTCTGTTCTGCTCGCTTCTGCAAGTCCTGGATCTGTACGACACGCTGTCGACTCGCTTGCATGTCGTTGAATTGCTCGTCTAGACGCTTCGTCTGCTGAATGTTGGTCACCTCGCGCTGGTACGCGGCTTGCATGACCTGCTCGTGAGCTGGACGTGTCTTCAGCATCTCGGGAGTTTCTGGAATTAAGAAACGTGGCAGAATTTGTCTCCCGTTTAAAGACACTACTTCGGTATTGGGACTATCGCTGGGCATCAGGCATTGCCTCCTTTTCTCCTTCTTTGGATTATCATTGTTCTGATCGTGTCCCCTTCGGTGATTTGGCGCAGCGAAGTCATCTCCATGCGAAACTATATTCGACCTGATCGCTTTGAGGTGGTGTTTGGACTTGCCTGTGGCTTGAAGCGAGCCATCTAGAGACATCGAGCGCTGCAGCACCGTATTCTCACCTCCTCCGTGATTGAGTTGCAAGGCTTTCTTCCTCAAGAGATCACTTGTACTTCCAGTGGCGCTCTTTTTGAAGATGGCAGAAGGGAGAGGGATCTCCACTTGATCACTCTGTGTGATTAAGCGAAGCAAACTGGAATCAAACGTGAATGATAGGGCTTTGCCATCAAGAGAGAAGGTTCCAACCCCTGGAAGTGTCAATCTGCTTGCGCGCCCACCGACTTGCAGTTTCTTCCCAACAAACGCGACGATAGCATCTAGACTGCGACGTGTTTGGTCCGATCCAATCCCAGCTTCATTTCCCAGAGTCGCCATACTAATTTCAGCCGTCGCAGTGAGCGGTGCCGGTGATGAACGATGGCGCCATACAACGTCGTATGTTGAAGTGAAGCGATCTGCGAGCAGGAAGACTGGTGGACCAGGTATCATGGACGTCTGCGCCTTGTAGAATCCGAATTTGCCTAGCTGCTGGAGGGATACCCCTTTCCGTTGCGAGAGCTGCCGAGCCACATGTCGACCCAGAGCCTGCCACACGCTCGTCAGAGACGCCCCCAATAGCACCTCGAACTCGAATCTGGACGATCGAAGTTGCTGCGCACACTCTGCCAGAAGATCACCCTTACTCGACATGCTACAACGAGAACTGAATACTGGGAGCGTGTCTAAATATTTCTTCACTTATATTTGACAGGAAAAAGTTATTCCTGTTCGCTGTAACATTAGCTGGTGTGTGTCTGTCGAGGCTTCAAGGCGAGCGTTCGCTTCTCGCGATCGAGTGAATATGCGAGGATCTGGCCTCCAAAAGTACTTGCTAGAAGAGTACTGGGGTCCACTTTGCACAGACTCGTGAACATCCGCTTGGCTCCATCCGCATGCGCTTCAGCCAGTGGAGAGAGCGTAGCGGCATCCCAAACTTTCACCGTTCCGTCCTTCGAAGCAGTCACCGGAATCATCGGCAGAGCGCCAGTATTTTCACTTTTGCCTGCACTACTCGGCAGGAAACAACACGCTGTCGCATCTTGTTGATGTCCTTGGAACTCAATCACCTGCTTGCCTGTGCGTCGATCCCACACTCGAGCCTCGCAGCCAACGCCGTTGAATCCTTTGCTGGACGTCAGAAGATAAGTATTATCTCCCTCTCCATACGCCGCAATACTCAGCGGGAAATACACAAATCCTCGTAGCGACTGGGCAGGCACGCGTAGGGGAGTTCTCGGATCCCAGAACTTTACACTCAAATCTTCACTGCCCTGCGCGACTAGAGCCTCGCCTGGTAACCACGTCGAGCACGTTACCACGTTTTGCGGCGTCGTATTCTTGGCTGTAATGTGGCTCGTTGTCAGGTCCCAGAAAATGGTCTGGGTGTCTCGTCCTCCCGAGCACAGCATTTGCTCGGCATCGTCCGCTGCGACCGTCGACACGTTCAGTTGGTGGCCGCGTAGCACAGTCGCCGTCTCCGACGCAGGCTTGTCGGTTATAGGCGTGATGGCCACTGTTGTGTCCCGCGAGCACGAATAAATCATCTGTAGTTTGTCTCCAATGACAATGCGGTTCACTGCCCGTGTATGGGGCTTCCAGACATTGACAGGGGAGCTGGCGGTCGTGCGCCAATTGAGCCGTTGGATGGAGCCGTCCTCCCACCCAGTGAGGCAGTCAGTACCCAGGAAGGAGCTGTACGCAACGCAGTTCAGTGCCAAGTCGCTCTCCTGTTCTTCTCCGCTTGGAGTAGCAGCAGTAGCAGCAGCTTGGTCATCCGCTCCAGTTGGAGTTGAAGCGGTTCCATCGACGACAGTTGGGGTTTCCTCCTCCACTTTCCACTTGCTGAGGCGCCGAGGAGACCGGTTGGCGTCGCGAGACGTACAGGCTCCCATGGTGATACTCTGGCAATGGGAACTGCCGCGACGACAAGTGTACAAATGTCAAAAGTACAACTTCGCGTCTTTCCAACACACCTGTGCCTCAATTACAGACGTTTTGAAGTATTTATATACAGCTACGAGCGAACATTGTATAATACCTGTTACGTACCGGTAGTAGCTGCTGAAGATGCCTCCCTGAAATGCTTAGGAGACGATAGAAGGCGATTGTATGTCCTGGCAGATCTACAGCTGCGAGTTTGGGAGGTTGCCGTAAGATATGAAGCTGAGTGAAACAACCTGGTCACCGTTTCTATTACTTAAGTAGACACTTTCGAGTAGGAAGTTTCGACTATCCGTCAGTCCTATCTTGCACGGTTGGCGCCATGAATTCTTGCCACACCCTACTCTTGTGGCTCAAGTTGCACTTCCGATGCGCCTCTGCTGTACATGTAGCAGGTAAGGTAGACTTCTTCGTCAAAGGCCGACACTGCAGTGGTACAAGTAGTTGCTAAGGAAACTCTGACTTTTAGACACGGGCAGCCAACGTCCATTGATAGCAACTACAAAGGAAACCCCAAAGCTTTAGCACATCGAAACCGCTCTAACTTACAGGTCCCGGTACTCTGCCTGCTCAGGGCCGTCGTCCTTGGGCGGCGACTTCTTGTTCATGGCGTCGTGCAGCCGCTGGTCCTTGCTCGAGTTGGCCAGCATGAGGTAGTTGCTCAGTCCGCGGACGGCACTGTCCATACAGTGACACAAAGCACAGCGTGTCAGTGATCAATCCTCAACAGCCACTGACGACACATCTCCAGCGGTGAGGCTACAAGGCGACGTACTTGGCCTTCAGCACCTCGATCTTCTCCGGGTCCGTCTCGCTGCGGCCCTTGTTGAACTCCCGTCGCACCAGCTCCTTGATGGCTTGGCCCTTCTTGCTCTGCACACAGCAACCAGGCGGAGTAAAGCAGAATCACAGCAGCAAGTCAGCAGCAATACACTTAGCAGTGTCTTAGAAGAACCCAGCAGAGACGTACGTTGCCACCGATATGCTTGGCCAGACGCAGGCAGTCGCGGTACAGCTGCGATAACAACCAGATAAGGTCAACAAGAGAGCGACGCAGTAGGAGATAAGAGGCAGCATTGCGGGCGGGACGCACCTGGATCGTAGTCCGCGTCACTTGGTTCGTGGCAGACATTTTTCGCGAGTGGCAGCGAGTGACGCCGTAGTCTCCGAAACCCTGCAATATCAATCTCAATGCACAATATCATTTCAGGCAGGTTTCAGATGGGGTATTAAAATGTTCAATTCTATCAGCTACGGTATTGATAGCATCGAAAGCCCTGCAAATCCGATGGAGGCCGACAAATAATTTCAGGCGGGTTTCTATGATTTCTATGATTGGCCTACTAAAGTGTCATGATATTCAATTTTGTCACTAACGGTTTTGGTTACCCTGCAAACCTGATTTCATTGAAATTGTTTTCGGGAGGGTTTTGTGATGAACTTATAAAATGTCGATAGACTTTACTTTTATCGAGCACGGTAGTGCTGAAATTGCGAGTACTGTATGATGACGTTAAAGTATGAATCATGTTTGAGAGGTTATGATGTACTACAGGGTACCAAATAATAACCAGTATTTCCGATTTGCTGTCCAAATTGGTCCGGACCCTTTTTTTTGGTCACAGATCACTTGACCACGTATCCAAAAATCACGATGAACCGCCGAGCATTGGCAAGGAAGGCAGCGGGCGCCAAGGTGGCGGCCCCAAGCAGCGCCAGTCCCGAGAATGCGGGCGTGGAGAATGTGACGAAGAAGCTGGAGTTGCAGCTGGCAGCTGGTGATTTCTACGGCGCGTTGCAGATGTACAAGACGCTGTTCATGCGCTTTCTCAAGGGGGACGAGCCCAGTGCCGAGCAACAGGAGAAGGCGGCGACGCTGGCGCTGGAGGCGGCGCTGAAGCTCATCGAGCACGACCAGAACACGGCAGCCACTGAGATGGCCAACCTCATGGTCTCCGTCTTCTCGGACTTCCACCACCCGGTGGACGACGCCCACAAGCAGCGGATCCGCCAGATCGACGCCGCCTTCCAGTCCAAGCCACAATTCAGCGCCGACCTGGCCGTGTTCCTCAAGAACGCGGTCAAATGGTCAGCAGAAGAAGGCGCTCGTAAGCGCGGAGACCCGGAGCTGCAGTTGCTGCTGGCACGCGCCTATCGCACCGCTGGGGACCCAACACACGCCATGAAGCACTTTTTGCATGCCGAAAACCCGCAGGAGCTGGCGGATGCACTGTTCCAGTGGTCAACACAGGGATATCCTAGTGAATCCGACTTGTACCTCGCTCGTGCTGTGCTGCAGTAAGGATTTGGTCATTGTGATGGAGGTGAAGTGCTGTACTCACATGTGTTTGTTGATAGACTGCTGAGTTTGGAGAACCTGCGTGACGCTAATAAGGTATACGAGGCGTACGTGACCAAGTGTCAGAGTGCAGGACGCCCGGTGGACCTTCCGCTGTTCAACTTTACGCGATTCCTGCTGCTGACGCTGGAGGTGAGAGCGCGGATTAAGCTGTAGCAAGAGTCTGCACCTCTGACTCATGTGGCTGTTTGTGTATGCCGTGAATCTCTAGCGTGACGCGCTGCCCCTTTTTCAGATGCTTCAGGAGCGTTACGCGCCCGCACTTGCTCGCGACAGCAGTCTCAAGAGCGTACGTAGCTGTTGGAAGCGATCGAGGGAGCATGAAGCGCTAATATTTGCTATGTGTTGCTTCATTGCTGCAGTATTTAAGCGTCATCGGTCAGAAGTTCTACGGACTGCAGCCTCCGCGGTCGGGACTCAGCTCTCTGCTCGAGATGTTTTCGGGTGGCATGCAGTAACGCGGTATACGTTGATTGGCTCCCTCGGCAGTAAGGAGACGAATTACAGTGGCCATTCCTCAGGAGCACAGTTATTACAGTGAATAAAGAGCGTGAGAGGAAGGTCAAATGCTATAGAATACTAAGTAAGCCTCAATACGCTAGCACTTCTAGACGTCTGGGTTGTCATTTCCTCGACGATGTCGTAGGACGATAGTAGTCACTTCCAGGCGAGGTGGCAGTTGCAGGTCTGGCCAAAGCGCGTGCCTGCTTCTCGATCTCTTCAATACGCAGCAGAGTCGCCGACTTGATAGGCATGATCTTGGGTTTGCACAAGACTTCAGTCAAATTGCCACGCTCCGAGTACACGAGGCCAGCCTTCGGTAGGACTTCCTGGATCTGGACGCGCTGCTCAAGGCAAGTTGATCACTCAGCTATCGTCGTCACAGCTACAAGCAGCACCACAGTGTCCTTACCTGCATGTTAAGCGTAGGGACTCGAAGAGGGATGTGACTCCTCGTGCTCAAAACTATCGAAATGGACAAAGCTAAAGATTTCTAGTGTCTGTTGGGACCTTTCTTGTGAGCCACCGTCATTTATGCCTTGCTCTTTTTGTGCTTTTTGGACTTCTTCGTGTCCTGCTGCTGCGATTTCCGCTTGAGGTTTTCCACCATGGCATTCAGCGTGTGTTTGCTGGCATCGGCAGTCGAGTCCGCCTTGGTCCCAGACTTGGTCTGCGTCGCGTCCTGGTCGTACCGTTGCCGCCGCTCCTTGAAAATGGCCTGCGTGGCCTCCGTCTTCTTAAACTTGGGGTCCGTCGGGTCAAGTTGGAACTGGGAGCCCTTGGCGTACAGCGCGTTGAAACGTGGATCGGCCGCGTCGAAGTGGAACCCCTCCTGCAGTCCCCCACTCGCCTTGTGCTTGTCCAGCTTCTTCATCTCCTTAGCGCGACGCTTGCCCTTTAGAGACTTGACCTTCTCCTCCTTGGCGATTTTCTTCATGTCAAAGTTGCGCTCGTCCTGGTCGCTGTCACTCTCGCCACCGTCGCTGCTCTCACCGCCACCATTGATGGCCTCACGCAGTAAATTGACCTCCTTAGACCCTCGACCTTTTTTCTTAAGCACTTCACGTTGCTCCCGTTCAAGCAGCTTCTGTCGTGTGCGCTTCTCGTGTAGTTTACGGTTCTTCTCCTGCTTCTTCTCACGCGTGTATCTCTCGAACGGCGTCTCGTTTGCCTCCAGTTCCTTCTGTCGCTTGGCCTTCAGTACGTCACCTGCTCCAGGCGTGAACGACATCTCAATATCGCCATCGGCTTCGTCTTCATCGCTGCTGGCTCCCAAGCCTCCTTCTGGGACGTTATCATCGTCTTCGTCCTCTGCATCGTTGCCCAGCAACATCGACCGGTAGCGGTTCCGCAGCTTCTTGATCTTGGCTTCTTTCTTGGCGTCTTTCTTGCTATCTGGGGCAGTAGAATCCGCCGCTTCCTCGTCGCTGTCGCTATCGTCCTCAGCTTCAGAGGCATCCGACACATCTGACGCCAGGTAGGCCTTGAAGTCGTCGTCGTGGGCATCTTTCCAGTCTGATGGACGCGTGAGAAGCTCAAGACGCTGCTCGTCGTCCTCCTCCCACGTGAGCTTGACGTCTGTCTGCTGCAGCGCAAGCGTGGCGAAGATTGCGGGCCTGTAGCGGTCAGGAACACTGTCGCACGATTCCTTGGGTGGGTTGGAGAAGCTCGTGTCGTCCGGCACATAGCGAAGATCGAGAACGTTGGACGACGTCTCGTACTCGAGCTGGTCGCACTGGTCGAAGATCGTGCTGGCTGTCTTGACCGAATCGCACGTCACGATGGCATAGTAGTAACGCAGTTTCTGGAGCTCGTACTTGCGCAGTTTCTCGCGGTCAAAGCCGTCGGACTCGCCGTCCAGCGTCACGCTCTTCTTAACGCCTAGAGGGTCATCCGAATCGTAGTCCTCTTCGCCGTCTGCGTCGCTTTCACTGTTCTCGTCATCACTGGCAGTTTTTTCTGCCTTCTCCTCGTCCTCCTCAGTACCGTCCTTCTCATCGTTCTCATCAGCCTCGGGTTTCTCCTCGTCCTCTGGGTTCTCCGTTTTGTTCTCGTTATTCCAGAGTCCCTGCGGTCCGTGCTGCTCCTCTTCTTTCTGCACATTTTCAACTCGAGCGTCAGTATCAAATCACCCAGTTCCAGTCAGAGCCCAGCACTTTGCACGTACCATTTTCTGGAGACCAAAGTCCGACGGATAGATCGTCACATTCTGCACTGAACCCGTAGCAGGCGCAAACGACTGGCAGAGTGCAAATAGATCCACGGCACGGAAACGCGTCCAGTCGCAATTGAGCACAGCAAATCGCTTGGTCTCTTCTCCCATGGGGATGTTCTCTTCCTCCTCCTTGGCAGCAGCTTCCACCTCTTCGTCGTCACTGTCCTCCGAGTCGGAGCTGTCCGAGCCCGACTCAAGCTCACCACGCGCCATGCGGTTCAGATACTCGAGACGTGAAAGCTTCTCGTTGTTCTTGGCGATGGTGGCGTCCGCGTCTTCATTGTCGTCGTCGGAGCTTGTAGTGGATGGAGCCTCGGCCTTGGCCTCGTCGTCGTTTTCTTCCTCCTCCTCGTCCAAATGGTAAAACTTCTTCAACTCGTTGTCCTTCTTCTCAATGCGACGTCCGTACTTGTCGTACTTGCCCTGTACGCTCTGGAATCGCTCGTCCTTGAGCGCCCCAGCGAAGCGCCGGTCGATCTGCAGTTTGCTCTTGCGCTTCGAGTTGCGTGCGAATCTCTGTCAATTAAATCAGCGCATCCAGTCAGACCAATTGCACACATATAAAACGCAGCAGCTTTTGGACGCTCTACCGGGTCATTGTGCACTTTCTGGAAGCGCTGGTCGCGCACGGGATCGCTCATGGTCCAAGGTGTCGCGTGTCAACTTGAATGGGTCGATGGCAGTTCAATGGAGCTGGCTGGCTGGAAATGCGAGAGCTTTTTAGCCAATGGGCCATCGCGAGATTTCTGATTCAGATAGGAATCAGAAAGGCCACGCCCGAATAATTGCGACCAAAATTAGCTCTCAGAAAAGTTGATCGATGTCACGAACGCTCTATGCTGCGCTTTCTCTCCAGTGGTGTAGTTTGCTACAGTACTCACAGGAGGTAAAATATTCAACGACTATCGTTTGCCTTCCTCGACACCGCACAATTGCCGTCTAAAAACGATCTGATGATCCTGCTAGCAACCTTGCAGCCATGGACTGAAGTTTAATGATTACTTTAGTATTATTGCCTACGATAGTTGTCGGGACCGAGACAATGTTCTATGCAGCGTGTTTCCTATTATCTAGGTAGTGACAGCTATGTAGGTACTGTAGCGACAGCTTCCTGCACTATCGTTTGCCTTGTACAAAACGTCCTCGACGTCTGTAGGTGGTGAGCACAATTGCCACTTCTTGAAGGGAAGGTCATGGACTCGAGTTTAACCTTTTAATGGTCAGGGAAAACGTCAAAACGTGTATCATCTGGGGAAACGTTTGTGTTTTGATGTATCAAAAGCAGCAGATCCAGCAGATCGCAGGCACATTTGAACCGCACACATATATTATCATAGGTTTTTGGTGATGAGTCATTCGGGTTTAAACTCGGTGTCTAATGGGGGGGGGGGAGACCCAACCCATTTTAATATGCCCGACAGCGCTCGCCTAACTTACTTGGATAATATCCAAATATTATTTAGTCCCGCCAGAGGTGGCGACGATTTAGTTAGTAGAAGTAACGGTAATAGAAGCTAAAATGGCAAGTCAAAGAGTGGCCTATTTCAAATTCCCGGAGTTGGATATTCTTTACAAGCTGGCAGCAAAATGTTTGCAAGACTTGACTTCATACATGTACAATAGAGGGGTGAATCACCACCGTTCTAAGTACGCTTGACACTCAGCTTCGTGGGAATCACTGTTCTCACCGAGCTGTTGTCCCTTCATTCCACAAGTCAGATCCAGATATCCTGGCTTGGGTCTGGGGCAGTTCGGCTTTGATTTCATACACACCTTGTGGCATATTTGCACCCGTATTCCTACACGTTGTGACGCACGTTGTCCATAATGACAAACCCGCATACACCTACTGACACATGTCAATACAACGCATACACGTTTTGACGTTTTCCCTAGTGGTCACTCTGTCGTGCCATCATCCGTCCAAATGCGGCAAGTTGACGGCACTGCCTGTAATCTAAGGTATGGCGTCTGGGAAGGCCAGTTGAAGCGATACAGTACAGTAGCCAGATTATCAGGCGATTATAAAATACTAGTATATCGGCTCCCGACTCTGGAGACAAGCAGCTGGACTCAGCACGCAGACCATGATCTGCCGCGGCTTCCTGACTCAATTCGCGTCTTGCATTTGGAACATCTCGCGAGCTGACCTGGCTAAAGTGCCGATTTATGCGCGAGGAAGCATGTCCACCGAGAGCGATGGCGGTTGAGACCTACGTGGCTGAATTTTCGTCTCTCCACAGTCGATTCCGAGCGCTGCTAAGCATGCGCCACCGGCGGACGGAAGCCAGCACCGTTGTCAGCGACGACAGTCGAGCGTCGCGCGTCAGTGACCGCTTCACGAACCCTTTCGCGTCTCTGTCGCTGTCGGCTGAGGCGGTTGCAGGGCTCGAGACATTGACACAAACGCTCGTGGCACGGAACATCGAGGCATACGAACGGCATTTGCACGATAATAGCAACAGTACCGATGTGGATAAGTCGCGCTGGAAGCTCATGTACGAACAGGGAGGTCTGCGGTCGTACGCGGAACGCAGCACCACTCAATCGTTTGGCTTCGGAGCGGCGATGGGGGCGGCGGCAGGACATTTGGACCGACGAGCGCCAGTCTTCACGCAGCCGTCGACGACTACCGTGCCGTCGATTTTAGTGGTTGGTGCGATTGAGGGCGAGCTGGACGATACGATGTACGGGTTCATGTGTCCGACGCTGGATCAGATGCGCGTCAAGACATCGTACGTGAAGGACGGTCTCGTGCGTGGCAGTGTGTTGGCTACACTCGTATCTCCGACAGTGGAAGACCCGTTCACCTCGGTTGTAGTCAAGTGGATGGAAAAAGGTCAGTCCAAACATGCTCGAGCAATGGTCAAGAACCGCGACTACGTGTATCTGGAGGCCACAGGTGTCGACTTCCTTCGTAATGGGGAGCGAATTGGGTACCAAATCGTCCACTCGATCCAATTCCCAGAGACACCAGAGCGTTCGTCTGCCATTCGTGGCAATATGTCCATCTGCGCATTCTACAGACAGAAGAACAGCGACGAAACGGATGTCTACGTCAAGGGATATCTCAATCCTCTAAATGGACTGGAGAACTCCATCATCACGCGGTCCATTGCCCGGACATTGCTCTCCGTGTCCAGAAATGTTCATTGCTGCCAGATGAAGAAAATCAAATGGGCAATTCGACAGCGACATCGAGTAGACAGGCAAACGCAGGCGGTGGGTCCCATCGCTGACGGTCCTTGTGTGACTTGTGGGAAAAAGCGCTCCGCTATCTCCGGCCTCCTCTCTGCTGCTGCTAGTCGGATAACTGGGGGCAAGAACTTCCGGTGGCGACGTCGGTGTAAACTCTGCGAACGCTACGTGTGTCCAGACTGTCGTAGCTTACACAAACTCACGTTCGTTCTTCCCGACCATCGCTTGGTGCAGCAGCAGATCGCGCTTTGTTACAGTTGTCTGGCAAACGCCCTCAGCGTTAAGGCCGTCGATGTTGCCCGTGACGAACTCAAGCGACGGCGCCGGTCGCTCTACGAATGGAGAGATACGTACGCCACCTCGACAAGCTCCAATCCGATAACGATTAATGAGCTCAACTAGCACTGGGACGTAGGGAAACTAAGTATCAAAATGCTTCACAGCAATAATAATTCAACTCAACTGCAAATCTATCAGAAACCAACAGACAGGCAACCGCTCAACTGGATGAATGAAATGAAGAAGGTGAGTGTACTCAGAGAATTTCAGAGTTGAGTTACCAAAACCAGCCCTGCTGCTTGCGTTTCTCCTGCATAAAATGATACCAAAGTGCAGGAGGTGAGCAACAAGCACTTGTCAAGATAAAAGGCTTTCCTACATACCTGAATGGCAGTGATTTCCGCTGGTGTAAAGTTGAGAACGGTCGCGATGGCCTTCTCCATGTGCTCCTTGGCCTGCAAACAAGACCAGCATCAGCAGCAGTATCCTGACGGAATTGTGTTCCCGCAACGTACCTCGGCTTGGTCCGAGGCCATGTACTTGTACACTATATTCTTCAAATACTCGTTCGTCTTGGTTGCGTTTGGGGTCTCGAACCCTGACAGGCTGCTATTGGACTCGACACTCATGCGGCGGACGCGGACTTCCTTGAAACTGTTCGTGCGGCTTGCATTGCTGCTTCCATCCCCGTTTTCGTGGTATTGCGCTTGCATGTCGTTCAGCTCCTTCTCCTTCTGTTCCACGGCATTCAGTGCGCGCTTCCGGTACTGCGCGAACTCTTGTCGCAGAGACTGCAGATCCCCATTGCCACTGTCGCTTCCGTTACCAAACGCACCACTGGTCATCAGCTTCATTTCCTCCATCTTCTTTTCGAGCTCTTGCTTCTCGCGAACCGATTGTTCATATCTGTAAACAATACACAAAACAATACACAAAACAACACAACCGTCAGGCAAGTACTACTAACACACCAGCGCGACGAGCAACGCACCTCTCTCTCCACTCCATCGCGAGGACTGTTTCACCCATAGTACCGCTGAGCTTCTCGTAATCCTTCATCAACTTCTCAAACTTTCGTCGCCAGTCAGATTCCTGCAAGCACGATGCACGGATAAATATCTGCATAAGTGACATAAAACGCAAGATATGCCAAGCGCTGTACATACCCGCTCCTCAGCTTCCGCTTGCGCCTTTGTAAGCCGGCGGATCTGCGCCTTTGACGCTTGCAGCTCCCCAGAAAGATCAGTCTCCGATATCTGCTCCGTCTGTTTCGCCATCACATTCGCGCTCATCTGCACAGCCAAGCCACACTCCTCAGCACTGCACCAATTCTTCATACGTTCATAGCAACAAACCTTCCGGATCTCAGCATCCTTCTGCTTCCGCGTGATCTCCGAGCGAACACGATAACGACGGAATTCTTCTTGCACACGGTCAATTTCTTCCTTCATACTCTTTTTCTGCAATATATGGAACGCGTACACAGCACAAGAACTATTTAGAACCACCTGAAACATCAAATAAACATCAAAACGTACCACGCGCTCCACTTCATACGGCGTCATGGAAAAGTCCGGCAGCGTCAGTGGTTCTCCCGACGCACGGTTAGCGTATGCCTGGATATCTTCTTCATTATGAAAGCAGTGCCACGCAAACTCCTTCGAGTCGTCAAGCTCGTTCTCGTTCACGTACTCTACCAGACACCAGAGCAGGTTCCCATGCGCCACTTTGTGCAGCAATTGCCTTGGGTCACGCGTGGGTGCGTCCATAAACCACGAGTGTCTGGCCTGTTGGCTCTTGGCCAGCTCCTCCCGCAGTTTCTGTATCGTATCGTCCTTCTCCGCCAACTCCTGTTTGCTATTGTCGATACTGCGTTTGGCCATGGCCAGCAGTCGCTTCAACTTGTTCTCCTACATTACCACGTCAGCAATTCTCAGACCCTCATAGCGTTTCTATCCTCGTTAAAACTGCTCACCGTCTCCTCCATCTCCTGCATCTTGGCGTTCTTCTTGGCCAGCAGCTGCTCGATGCGCGCACCGCGTTCTTGCCACGCACGCAGCTGCGTCACGACGTCTGCTCCACCATTGGAATGTGGTGGGGAAGGCTGAGGCTGCGTCGGCGTCTCGGGTTCTTCGACTTGCGGGTCTGCCACAGCGTCATACGGAGGTTAAAAGGAGCGATATCCACACGCAATTGGACACGTCGGTGCGCACGTACAGTCCCCCTTTATCCTCTTACCTTCAGTTGGCGCCTCGACCGGCGACGACGCGTCTGCGGCTTCCACTTCCATCGCGTGCGGTCAACGTGGCTTCTTGCGCTTCAATCCGCGTATGGTGTTACACAACTGTTACATCAATGACTTGCTATAACGCATACAATGTGACACAACATAGTATTATACCCATTTATTTAAAGCGCCATGGACGTAAAGACAATTGCAGCCAAGTATGGCGGACTGCCGGCGCGTGTGGTGGCCCGTGCGGAGGAGAACTGGCGTGTGACGAGCGCCAAGAAGTCAGCGGCGCTGGACCCATTTGCTGGTCCTGTGGCGTGCATTTTGATGGCAGCGCGGGCGCTGGAGGAGCCTGTGGACAAGAAGCGACTGGCAAAATGCGCAGGTGCCAATAGCAGATTGGTGGAGCCCACAGTGCGCAAGGTGGTGGACGCGGTGGGCGTACGCACTGTGGTTAAGACCTCTCCGGCCGCGCTTTGTATCAAATCTGGCTGCGAGGCGCTGACGGAGATCGTACACCGCGTGCTGGACGAATATCGCGCGTATCTGGCGAAGGTGGCGGCTGCGAACCGGAGGAAGAGGAGCAAGCACCCGCTCGGACCTGCGGTGGCCACAATGAACGGCCAGGATCCGGTGTTTGCAGCGGCGTGTTTGTTTGCAGTTAGTAAGCAGGCGAAGGTGAGAGATTGGGTGGGAGTGAAGACGATCTTGAAGAGCTGCTGACGAAAGTGTTTGTTTTAGATGAATGTGAACCAGGACAGGCTGCTGGAAGCTGTGTGCGGCAACGTAAAGGAATTCGACGCTATCGTGTCGTCTATCGAGGTGCGTGCATTTGGCTAGAATACTACGATGCAGTTGACTCACTTTTTCTGTTGCTACAGGCTCAATGCCAGGCTTCGTTGAGTGGCGCTATCATGGATCGAAAGAAGCGCCATAGCCTCGCAGGAGAGAGAGCAGCCAGGAAACTCACAGAGCAGTATCGTCTCGAGCAACTTAAAGAGGAAGAGCGTGCGAAACGACAGAGGACGAGCCTTGACGGTGAAATGGCCTCGCCGCCTAAGACGTTAGCGCAGGAGCGTGTTTTACAACGATTACGAGCATCTCGTGGAGGTGCAACAACAGCACGAAGTTCTGGGCCATCTAGGAAAGGTATGGTGGCTGCTACGCCTGCAGAGTATGCTGAGTGGAGGGCTATGGCCCTGGAGTTCATGCGCAACAAGAAGGAAAAGGAGGCGGCGAGAAACAGTGACGCACATGTAGAGAAGCCACAGTCGTGACCTAGTGCAGTTTTTAGCTAGCAAACAGAATGATACTAAGTAATCTCAAACAATACGTTCGAAGTTGCAGTTGCAAAAAACTATTCAAACATGCTGCAAGTGCAGCTTTGTCTCTATCCGGGTGCATCCATCCTCTTACTTTTTTCTAAAGTTTGATTGCCTTTGCGACGGCTGGGAACCGCTTTGTGAACGAGTTGTCAGGGCTCAAGCGGAAGTTCCACTTGCGCGTTGTCGACTCCAGAACAGCAAATTCTGTGCATATCCATCATGCAGATAATCAATTAGAACCATGAACAACAGCCAAGCTGCTGTAGTTTGCGAGTCTTACCGCTCAGAATCGTTTTGGTGACGTCTGCGTCCAGAGAAAAATCCTCTACAAGTTCCATTCGCGATACACCAGCAGTCGACTTCGACAGCTGAAAACAGCAAATAGTCAGTCTCTGCACTCGTAAACCAGCAAGAAACATCGGAGCATCAAACGTACTGCTTTGATAATTTCATTGCGAGCGCGCACCGTCGTCTCTCCGCGGCACACCAAGGCGCTGTTTAGTAAAAAAAAAAGAAAAAAGAAAAAACACATAACAAGATTAAGTCTCTGCAACGCGCTGGCTACCGGTACCTTAGCTCAATCAGTATCGCACCTGGCGGGAAGCAGGCGTCCTCGCACGTGTACAGCGACGTGCTTGAGAGCGTCCAGGAGTTCTTCCTCGCTACGAGCTGGAAGAAGCTTTGCCAGCGTGTCGAAGTGCATGATCTGGTCAGTGGCGAGCAGTCGCAGCACGTCTGAATACTTGGCATCAACGCCATCAAGCAGGCGTCCCGTAACAGGCTCCATCGTTTCGTCCTTCTCCTCCTCGTCTTCGACGTTTATCCTGTTCATTGCAATAAGCAAATAAGCTTCTTGTCTTAAGATAAATGCTCCAGAGTATCACGTACTGCGCTGGGTTGGTCGGAGCTGCAGGTTTATCCACAGAGGCCATTGCACGGTACTGCAACGCCTTGATATATTGGTCAGGCGTCATGGTCGACACCACCTCCTCTTCCTTTTCACTAAACAGGTTCTCAAACTCATCGTCAGCGCCAGCGCTCTACAGCCATAGACACACCAAGTCAACAACCTTTCAGGATCAAAACCCCACAGCATATCGAACGTACGCTCTTGTCCTGCACCTGGAGCTCGATCCAGTTCTCGGCGTCAATCTGCTGTTTCTTGTACGCGTACGAGTTCTGAATGGCCGAGAGGGCGCGCTCCGACTGTTTCTTCTTGAACTGGAACTGCACTTCCTTCATCTCGGCAGGCGGCGGCTCCACCTTCTCCTCCACTTCTATGTCTTCCTCCTCCTCGTTAGCAGCGTCGTCAATGTGCGAGAGGCTGGGACGCATCTGCATGACTGCTGAGAGTGGCGTGAGATGCAGCTGGCCCTGGCGGAAGACGCCCACGACGTAATTGGACAGCGCCGGCACACTGGACGACTGTAGTCTCAGATGCTTCTGTTTAAGATATTCCTCCGCGTCCTGGTCGAAGTGTTCGCTGCGCTGATCCACGGGAAAGTCAAGCTGCATCAGCTGGTTATTGGGCTTGATACGCGCGCGACGCGGCGGCTCCGGCATCGGGCGGTACGTCGGTCGCAGTGGGAACTGCACCATATAGCTATTTGCCAGGCATTCCGTCGGTAATTAAGTCAATAAATAGCGTCACAATGGAGACAAAAAGCAGCAGTAATGAACGTACAGATTGCGGCGCAGCTCATCGGCGAGATGCACGGGGATCTCGCGCACCACCGGGTCGTCGTCCATGGCCACCTTTCACTATCGTCCAATGGCTTTTGGTGTGGGTCATGAACTGTCACTACTTGCCTCACTTTAGTGACAAGTGACCTAAAGTCGATGGCCGACCGACACTTTATTTGTCGCCACGGACACGAAGCATGAGTGCGTTCTCGTCCATTCCGCGCATCATCGACAGGTATTTGTCCACGCTAAATAGAAGATAGATAGCAGACAGACTGCGCTACCTCGTCGTTGTGCTCCGGTCTCTCTACGTTGCTTGTTGCCGCCGCTATACTGTGGGGAAGTCGGAAGATCTCACTCCATCGCCTTCTCATTTGTGTTGCAGCGACAGCGACAGCGATGACGACGTCCCGCTCTCGGCATTGCGTACCAAAGTCCCGGAGGTAAAGCAGGAGATTAAAACCGAAGTGAAGACCGAAGTGAAGGCGGAAGCAGCGTCAGTGGCCAACGGAGTGGGAAACGGCAAGCGGCAGGTGGCGTCCGACAGCGACAGCGACGACGACATCCCCATCAGCGGCCTAGCTAAACGCAAGAAGCTGAAGGTGGAAACGAAGCTTAAGACGGAGAAGGCGCCGATCGCCACGCCCAGCTCCCGCTCCACGCCGAGGAATACGCCGCGCAAGACCAAGAAGAGAGTAATAAAGGTGGGGGCCGACTAGGTAGTGAGAGGACTTTTAGCTTACTGATCAAGTCTGTGTTTTGGTTGGTTGTGTGCTGTGTCTGCTGCAGATTAAGATCCGGCAACAGGAGTGCACGGAGGAGCTGTACGAGACGCTCAAGGGCCGACTGGCACAAGAGCTACTATGTCGCTGGTGGTACGCGTTGGAGTGGCCGCCCGTAAAAACATCCGCACCGGTAGGGCTGGAGAGCTCAATGGAATTCAGATGTGGTTGTGACTTATTGACGTCGTTGATGCTTTGCTTGTCTGGGTAGAAATTGCATGGCGTGCAGGAGCTTGACGGGTATCCTGGTGCTTTTATCCGCGTAAAGGTAAGTTTACTTGTGTTCTGAACAGTGAGGTCTGGGATGTACATGAACTGAAGGTGTTTGTTATTGCTGCTTCGCTGGATAGGGTGAGGACTTAGGCTCAATCCTAGATACCCGATCATCCGTCGGAAAGCCGTCGTTCCTGCACTTCTTCGCCATGTCCTCGGACGACTTGTTGAAGCTGCTCCTTCAAGCATACGACAAGCAAATGGAAGTGTTAGTTGAGCACGAGGTTGGTCGAAGTTTGTTGGTGTGTGTCAAAGGGTTACAGTGAAAGCATGCTAACGTTTTGTGTGTTGCCATTCAATCGATCAGGGTCCCAACACTCCTCTCCTGAAGGAACTCCAGAAGGCTCGCGCATCGGCGGCCCGCATTAACCCGGAGAAGGCGGAACGAAGCGTACGGAAGGTGCTGAAAAACTTCGCGGAGCTGGAGCGGGAGATCAAAGAGGTGGCACTGAAGGAGGCAGAGGAAGAAGATGAAGACGAGGATGATGATAGCGAGGACACTGCAGATGACTAGAAGAGTTGAAATGGCAAAACCTTTGTAGGCAACCAGTAGCGCGCTTCAACGTGTGGAGAAAACTCCAGCAGTAGGAATCGGTATCAAATGCCAACAGTATCCGATAGTAGACGATCAATAAGCTCTGCCCTTGTTTCTCACTCCACACAGGAAGCGCATACAATTTCGGTGCAAACAGCATGCCAGGGTCTGGTCATACAATATATATTCACCCCAAGGTATCCTCGCCAGGTCGACGTATCTATTCACTGGGCTGAGGCTCTTGGTGTGCGTCGTGACTTGCGCTTCTCGCATGCTAGAACCCGTTGCTGTTTTTCATGATCCCTTTACTACAAAAAATCTAATCCAACTTGGCTCGGAGCGTGTTGCGGATGTAGGCGTTGCCCACACCGCCAATACCGAAGGCAGGTCCGATACGGCCGATGCGGGCAAGCACGGACTTGACGTATTCACGCTGGACGAAGCCTACGCGTCGCGCCATCGTGTGGCCCTTGTTGTTGTACAGGTCGAGACCCAGCAGGTGCAGCGGCGTGGACAGGAACTGCACGGCGGCGGGGCAGACGAGCTGCGCGAAGGTGTTGGCGCCCGACTTTTCCATCAGACCCTTGTCCTCGATCTTCTTGGCCAGCACTTTGGGAGCGTTGAACGACGCGCCGCACGTCATGGAGTCGCGCACGGCGAAGAGGCCGATGGACGTGAGCGGGAAGGCCGCGGGCGCGATGACGCCGAACATGCGCGCGAAGGCGCGATCCTTGGCAATGCAGAGCGACATGTTGACGGCCGTGGTGCCGATGAACTTGGGCATCTGGTTGTCCGTCTCGGCGTATTCGCACACGGAGTCAACAACGTTGGCGGTGACGTACGTGGCCGTGTAGAGGCCGAAGATGAGGTGGAACTCCCGCTTGCCAATGAAGCGCAGCGGGTGCTTGACGAAGTCGGCGCTGAGCTCCTTGAGGCCACGACCCAGAGAGCGGGCGCCGCTAGCGTTCTCGATGATGGCGCGGTCCACGATGGTGATGAAGGGCGCCACGCCGAGCGACGCAGCCATGGCGGCGGCCGTGTCCACTACGAGCTGCTTGGCTAGCTTCACGGGGCCCTGCTGGGGCTGGTCACTGGAGGTCTCCGCCATTGAGTCTCTCTGCAGGAAAAGAGCAAGTGGAGTGCGACGATCTCAGCACTGCGATTGCCTGTCCACCCGAAGTGCCGAAGTCGAGCGTAGCTGCTCGAAGGCGCTGGAATGCGCTGGACTGGTTTGTGCACTGTGTGACGTGGTGGGGAGATGGGCAGCACTTACAAAAGTCAAGTCTAAGCGCAAGCGACCGTCACAGCCCTCCATTCCGACTGCAGCTTTTGCTTCCCGTGATGCCCGTCGGCCTGAGCAGAGCCGCCTGCCATCGTCACCGAGAGATTTTTCGTGCCGTGGGGAGCGTCAAAAGGCCAGCGGAATGGCTGCCAATAATGGCCAAGCACGACTCGAGCGTCGAACATCGTCGCAGCTGCAGATCGTTTTTGGGGTTATTACAGGTATATCACTTCAACTTGCCGCATTGAAATGGCTGCCCTAAGCAGTGCATACAGACATGTATTTGCTGCGGCGCGGCGCGGTGGCTGCTAACTCGTAAAACAAACAAACGTGCAAATGCACCTTCACAGGCAGAAGTTCAGTCGTTGAGTGCTGGCCAACGTTGTGACGACTGCAATCTTGTAAAGTGTTCGTTCTCGCCGGTCGTAGACACGGTGTGGCTATCACGGTGTTGCGATCACCGTCGGTGCTATTAATACACCGAGAGGGATGCATCATCAACCGAGGGCATCAGCAAAGTCATTCGATGAGTAGACTTCACTCTGCTATTAATAGTAGCCGACGGCTATTAATACGTGCCTACCACCACGTCGGCAAATGATTCAATGCTACAGCAACTACACTGTACAGGTTCCAGGATAGTTTTGGAGTTTAACACCAACACTTCAGTTTGGGTCCAGTTGTACCGGAAGTGTGTGTTTTCCCGTGAAAAGCATGCCGCATAGCATGCCCAAGTATGCCGTAGGCGAGGGGTCCGGCGTTCACTGCAGACGTGCAGGCAAACCCCAGCACCATTGGGTGCAGCGGTGAACATCTTCGGTATTCGGTAGCTTGGGGCTCTTTGCAGACTTGGTGTCGACCAGGAATTGAGGCCTACGGTCGAGGTGGCGAAATGAATTGTGTTTGCTATTACTACCGTACCGCCACCAACGGTTGTATGACCTATCTGCTTGGCGTCGCCTGCATTCGATGAAAGTCGTTGTCGGCAGGTTGGAATACTCAAGTCCTTACTTCTGCACAAGCACAGGAAGTCAGTCCCAGAGACACTCAAGTCCTGGGTGACCTCCTTCACGTCATGTATAAGGTCCCTCCGCTGCTCACGTGCTGGAGGATCGGCGTTAGTAGTGCTGGATCACCCGCCAGATCACGCAGCCATGGACGCTTGCGGTTAGTGAAGCCGTGCCCCATATTTCTTCGTGCTTCTTACTACTATCGTACGCCTCTGTCAATAAGTAGTAGGGTCCGGCACATAACACCGTCCTTTTTTAATTTCAATTTTTCTTACAATATTTTACCAATGAGAGTAGGTCTAGATCTTCCTCATCCCCAGCTGTTGTTTTCGTCTACGCGACCTCTCAACCAGCTGAGAACGCGAGGAGGCACTCGCAGGATCTTAGGGTAGTTTCAAAACCGCTCGATAGGTCCAGCTCCAACCAAGACATGTACCTTAATCCAAATTTTTTTTTACTACATGTATCAATTAGTTCTTGTTCAGCTCATCAATAGCAGCACATAGCTTTGGTGCCTTTTCGGTAGCAAACTTAGAGGAACACAGCCATTGTAAATATTGTTCATCAATAGTAAATACTTGCTTCACTGACTTCCCCTTGTACTTACCAAAATTTAAAAGGTACGTTCCATCATCCGATCCATTTGCGAACTTACTCGCAAGAAATGTTGAAATAGGGGATTCAGGATCGTTAATTAGCATTTTCTGATTACGAAGCCAGCGGCAGTAGCTGGGATCCTTATCAAATACTTCCTGAATAGTGAAGTTCTTGTACTTGCCGAATGAAAGAATACTGGACATGGTATCTATCTATATATATATATATACTCAAGAGAATTCATAGTTTTTATTAATTGAATTATGCGGTGGTAAAATCGATCACTTCACCTGTGAGTCTATCAAATGTTAGTTCCTGTTCGCTTACAACCAGTACCAGCATATTGACGCCCTGGTAACCAGCGCTCACTCCCTGAACCTGAATAGCTTGTGGGATATCTTTTTCGGTCAGGCGACTGACATCTGCGATAAGAACACGGTTAGTTAGTGACCACGTCTGATAGTCAAGAAGACCATTTACGAGCTCAGGGGTTAAATCACCGTTAATCGCAGCAATCTTTACAATTTCGTTGGTGAAGTGATGGAAGTCGTAATCATGACTGATATCAAACGTTTGATGCGAACCAATACGAACATTGAAGTTTCGAATCCATGATCCGGGGTGTAGAGTCCAAGGTGCTGAGTCAAAAGGGCTTTGAAATTCCTGAACAGCTGCAGTGGCAAAATTTCCAGTCTGCTCAGCAAAAGGTAGAAGAATGACATATTTCGCATTCTTAACAGAAGCTGACAGCTGTAGGTCAAATGCAGCATTAAGCTGAGTCGATTGCTTGCCAGTACCAGCTCGCTGGTAGAACCATTGTGCATAACAATCATTGTATCGGACCTTCTTCACCGGCTTAGAGATGATAGCCTGGGGATTCTCCAGGTGTACGAAAGGGACGTAGAGGCGAGCCGTGGTAAAAGATGTACGTGCCATCGATATTAGGCTCAAGCGAATTGACGACGGCACCCCAAGCAATGCAAAAGCCAGCTGATGCGGCGAGCACACCAGCCATTGGATTACCGGTGGAAGAGGCAGAAACCATCACGGGACATACATTGCCAGATGCGAGTGTAGTACTGGTCAGCGGCATACCCTTACCAGCATCAACAGCAATAATAGAAGTACCCTGATTGACACGGAAACGAAGGCGAATTTGAGGGTTGGCCATTAGGTCCAGTTCCTTGAAGATTGGGTGCAAATCAGTTAGCTTAACTTTAACATGTAATTCCATGTTCCCATGATTGCGTTAGCTGTAGCAGCACCGGCTACGAAAGCGCCACGCGCCAGTTGATTTGAGATGGTTGTAGAAGCAGCAACGGCACCTACAGAAGGCCATGTTGAAGAAAAGTCGGCACCAGCAGTAGGAAGATTTGATAGTAGACGCTTCACAAACCCATCGTTTGGGATAGATGCTCCACCAGTAGGTGCAGTGGTTGCAAATGAAGATGAAAATGCTGTGTTGTTAGAGTATCCATCGCCTGTAGTTGAGTTGATAGTCGAACTATACAGCGCCGACTGAGCAGCATCTGGATAGAGGAACGATTCAGCACCATGTTTCTCAACGTATTGAAGACTATAGCTCGTCTGGGCACGAATATTGTTCCAAAATAGTTTATAGTCAGCCATTGGGACAACTGTCTTACCATTGAGCTCCAGCGACATCGAATCAATGACGTTCCAATTACCACACTTGAGAGTAGCACATAATCGGTTAGCAGCAGCGGTCTGAACAGTAGCACCGTTCTTCATTGAGACCTTGAATGGTAGGATTACGTACGCATCACGTAGGCAAGCAAATCCCTCACTTCCATTCGGCTGAGCGGTAGCATCGATAGTAATAACACCATTCTGGTACGATCCGTCGTTGAGATCGATTACAAATGGAACACGCTTGCCAGAAGATACCTTAATCTCTGGATCACTCTGGAACGAACTCTGGTAAAGATATTGGTCGGAGAGTTGTGTTTCAGACATGATTGAATCTATATCTCGATCAATATACTTTTGTTAAAATAAATGTTATGACGAGCCTTGTTAAGCCAATTACCAGCGATCGTGATCTTATCAAGCTTGTGGATCGATTGGGGATTCATCTCGATGCAATTTACGGGTCGAGTGAGATAACAAAGCCACTTCCAAAGAAAGGAATATTCTTAATTTTAATGCGACCACCGAACCTTGATGTGGGGCATTGGACGGCTGTTCATAATGGTGAGTATTTTGATAGCATGGGGGGAGGCAGCGCCAACTAAGTATGGAGTTGGTCGGTAGAATCCACGGCAATATCAAGGCACATACGGCGACGATTGTGGTCCATTCTGTATGCTCTGGTTATATTCTAAGCAACATCGGAAACCGGGACTGTTTTCAAAGATGAGAGACCTGAATTTGACAATTCTGAATTAATTTATGTTTTAACGAATATATAACGATGTACCGTGACTTAGCGATCTCGAGCGACGTACCATCGAGCAAGCTCACAAAAGCGCTCAAGACTGGTAAGCTAAGTCTTACGGCTGCTCAACTCAAGGGCAATGGCTCTATTATCCATCTTCATCCAGCTTCATATGAAAAGGCTCTTAAGGCCAATAAAGCAGGACGTGGTGTGCGTCTTGATATCACACGGCACGAAATTAAAAAAAGGATACAAGAGAGCTCAAGGAGGGTCAATTTGGAGTAAGATCTGGGGAGGTGTGAAGAAGGCGTTTAACTTCGCGAAGGATTCAGGAATTCTTAGCACAGCAGCTAACGCAGTCGTACCGGCTTTAGCAACAGCGCTTGGAGCTCCACAGGCTGCAATCCCTGCACGTGCTGCTCTAAGAACGATGACTGGTATCGGTGTTTATGAGAGCGATAGTGATAAAGAAGGAGGTCGTCTTACTATATCTGATGCTAAGAAGGGGTCAATCGTGCTCTTGCTTACACGAAACGCAAGGGTATTCTTACTGATGCAGTCGATGTTGGAGAAAAGTTCCTTCTTTCTAAGGCTACCAAACCGGAACATGAAGACCTGATTAAAACAATTCGGGGTGAAATTCGACGTAGATATGGTGTTGGAGTACGAGAACCTAAAAACAAAATTGCTAAAGGATCTCCTGAGATGAAGGCTAAGATGGCTGCGCTCCGAGCGATGAGAAAAAAGGGTACCTCCGGAGGTAGTTTCAGATTATAATAAAAAATATATGTATTCATGAATCTTTTTTTAATGTAAAATTTCAGCTCTTTGGACGAAGTAGAAGCATGATCGAAACTGATGTATCACGAAACTTAACTTTTTGATCGTTTTGGTTGTAGATACTGATCGTAATCGTCGTTCTAGCACCATTGTGACAGTTCATCCAAGCGTATTGACTCGGTTTATATGAAATTAACTGTCCAACAGATGCATCACCTCGATCAAATGCACTCAGAATATCGCCGCTTGCGACGTATTCGTTTTTAATAAGATCACATCGTACGATGTAGGACGAAGTAGGATGAATCTGAGGGATCATATTTGAAAGTTGAGCACTGGATACAGTAGCAGGTGTAGATGGATATGTACTAACAGTCAGCCCTACAACCTTACCAAACGCAGCGTTGTCAATAATAAGACGAGGAACTCTTGTAATTGTAGGGAGACCGGAACCTCCAGAGCTATATAGACCAGTAGCAGGTCTAAAATATCCAGCTGGCAGTGACGACGGGGTTGCGCTGAAATCAAACTGAGCAGCGTAATAGACACTGTTTTCCGATAATTGAATATAAAATACATTATTTCCTGATGCATCAATGAGATAGGCACCAGCATTAACAAAAGCTGTCTGAATACTTCGATTGATATCAGCATACGAGTAAATACCGTCAGCGAGAGTAATACTCACTGTAGATGTTGTTGCAGCGGTCGGTATCTCAATCCTGAAAGTATTATTGAAGAATTGAACAGCGTCGATGTTGTATTCACTATTGTACATCGTAATCGACTGAACCGCACATGCTACATCGCGAAAGTCAGCAGCAGAACCAGGAAAGCTGTATTTCCAAGTTGAGTTGTAACCATCTTGAACGAGGTTAGTACTATCAATCTTTAAAAAGCTTGCCATCGTATATCAGTACAAAAGATATTTATTCATAATCATCAGTATTGATCGGTCTATCAAAGTTAAATCGGATCTGGCCTTTAACGGAGTCGATGAAGAGCATTTGTCCTTTTCGCTCAGTTGCTTTATTGTAGTAATACACGATTGATCGGTCATCCACCCCTTTGATATTAAAATCTTTGACTGCCATATGCAAATCCCTCTTTGAATTAGCTTTAGGATCGCTACATACTCCGAATTCAATCGAATCATTTTATCGGTTGCGAAGTAGCTGTGGCTAAGGAAGATGGTGCTTAGCTTGAAATGCCGTCCGCGAGTGAAATAATGCGAGAATATATTCTTCTGGAGTAGCTTATCGTTGCTATAGTCATCTATGATGATAAGCTCAGGTTTATTCGAAGATATTAGCGTCCGTCATACTTGATCAACCCTCGGTGGTGCATCTGGATCAGCAAAGGTTATGAATCCATCCAACTTCTCACGAAGGTACTCATACAGCTCCTGATGAGGGTTACGGGCAATGATCGTTAGGTGTGCGAAAACATGCGGAGAATGCTTTAGAATGAACATACAGATATTGTTCTTCCCTGAGAAAGAGGGTCCAAGTACAACCATTCTAAACAATGATTTGATACCAAGAGCTGAGATGTCTCCCATTGAAGCAGATTTGAATTTTTTGGGGATAGAAGCCCCGAAATCTGGTATAGCGCTCATTCTGAGCAGTCCAAAGATTGCAGGAAATCTCTGATGTCGTTTATCGCTTGATCTATATAGAATCAAACAAAATGAGCTCAGGTTTTTCATATCCGCAGCCGATATTTCAATCACCGATATATAATCCGGCATTCTACCTCACATTGGATGCAAGTGGTTATCTCCCCTATGAATATGCGCAGACTCTCTACCTCAGTAGAACTGACTACCGTTTGACCTACATTTCAGGTATCACGCCTGGTATTGCGACACAAGGAGTGGCACTCGTTGTTGGGAATGACTATGGCTTAAGTGGAATTGGTGCACTATCTTGTAGCAGCTTGCTGTGGGTGGTGCCGCAATCACATCATCTCCAGCCTACATAACAGGTATCACTCCAGGGACTGCTCAGGCGAGCAAAGCTCTGGTGCTTGATAGCGGCAAAGCAATTACTGGTATTACCTCACTAACGGCAACTACTATAACTGGTACTCTACAAACTGCTGCTCAGACGAATATTACATCGTTAGGTACACTTAGCTCATTGACAGTGTCCACTGGAATTTCTGTAGTAAATGGGTCATCCCCTCTATCTCTCAATAATACTACTTCTTCAAGTACATTTAACATATCGATTCAAAATTCTGGCGGTGCTCAAGACATAGGATCAACAACTGCTCATCAAGTAGCTTTAAAAACAAGTGGAGTGCGTAGGCTAGTAATTACATCTGTCGGAAATATAACTATACCCGATACAGCTTCTGGATTGCAATTGGACCTTGGGAATACGGGGACTGGGTTAAACATACCCAATTTAACATTTAGAGGGACTACATTCAACGATTCGTTTTATACTGGAATTACTGCTGGCGGAGAAGTAGCTTCGAAAGCAGTTGTACTAAATTCTACTTTAGATTATAGCGGAATGCGTAATCTGACCTGTTCAGGTACTATAACGGCTTCTACGTCGTTATCATCGCCAACATTGACCTGTGATACAATATCCAAAGCAGGAACGCAAATAATGACCGCAAGCACCCTCAATATCAATCCAACGACACTTCAGTTGAGAGGTACTACAATCACTGCTTCGGCCACTGAGCTAAACTACCTTTCCACAATATCTCCCGGAACAGTAGGCAACAGCAAAGCGATGGTCGTTGATTCGCTCGGTGTAGTATTGCTGGTCTTAATTCATTAAAACGTTGTCTCTGTTTCCACGAGCGGGAATATAACCGCTGGAGGCGTGAATCAATGGTTTCTGGGATATGCTAATCAAGCAGCTATTACCACATTTAGGTCCCCTTACAGAACTTGGAATCAATAGCACACTGCTATTTCTGAATACATTCGTGTGCAGGCTTCTGGTCTTGACTACCTTGACGGGTCTTACACGCGAATGGCTAATTCTTAGGATCAAACCTCACGCCAGTGGAATTCCAAATTGAGAGTCAATAATGGAGCAAGAGCTACGACTACCAATGCTACTTGGATCGGCACTAGAACCACCAACGATTTTTGTTTAGGTCCAACGACTCGACCGTATGATAATCATCACTGCTGGTGGTCGAGTAGGAGTTGGTACTACTACTCCATCGCATCAGTTCCAAGTATCGGGATCTGTCAGTAGTACCATTGACCGCTGCCGGTAGCGGCGTAGCATACTTTCTTCGATCTGGTGGATTGGTATCAACTATAGGTCCTCTATCAAGTATCTCAGTAGGAATAGGTACTCTCTGGCGTAGTATTGGCAAGTAGTGGGTTTTACACAACATCAGATGCTCGTATAAAGAAGGATTTCACTGAGTTGCCGGGCAGCGTCGCTGATGGTATGCTAAGTGTTAAACCGCTACTGTTTAGATACAAAAACCAATCCAAATCGACTCCTCTTCAGCATGGTTATCGCGCTCAAGATTTACTAAGAGCCAAACTACCTCATTGCGTTAATTTTATTGATGTAGAGGATCTGTCAGTTGAAGACACGGATTTGGATACTCACAACATTCAATATTCTGTGGATTACTCCAAGGTAGTTTGTCTACTACATCAGCTCGTACTAAGGCAACAAGCTCAAATAGATGAGCTGAAGAATCGACTAACTATTATAGAGCAGTGATGAGAGTCGAATCCTGGCAAGTGAGTCCATTGACTCACAAAAAATATCGAGTCTGGTTAAGCGATGGAGAAAAAAAGTCGATTTCGGAGATATCAGCAATATCGTGATCAGACCCCATTGAAAGCATGGTCTCATCTTGATCATAACGACCCAGTGAGAAGAGATCGATACTACATGAGACATAAAAACAACAATAGAATCGGTACCGCTGACTGGTTTTCAAAAACATTTTTGTGGAGCTTATAATAGTTATCTCTATTACATCATAGTATGGGCTGCTTACCAAGCAATGATCTGAAAACTAATCTAAGAACGGATGAGCCTAACCAATTCGTTTCTTCAACAATTGTTCAAGCCGATAAAATTATCGTGTTAAGGAGATTGCGTGTTTCTTCCTACACAAAGCCCTGATGGTGAGTCTGCTATTCTTGAGATTGATGTAAACGAGAAAAAAATATCAGTTCATCGCGGTTTTCGCAATCGAATCGTTCGAAGTGGCATATCTTAGATTGCAAATGTCTTTACATTCTTTTTTTCTTGGGCTGGTAAGCCCACATCCGACCACCCTCTGTTTGAGTCGATGCATCCACTTTCTTAATTGATTTATCAAGGTCAGTTGCCCAAACTGCTGCCTGGGTCTTCTGAGGTGAATCATGGATAATGAGATTCTTCATAGTGGCTTTGAGCTCAGCAACGTTGAGATCAACATTGGCTCCATAGCTACCACCTGATGATTTACCAATAATTCGAGAATTAAAGAAGAACATGATTCGTATATATATTACAATCGAGACAACTTTTTATTTTCGAGCTGCTAAATCAATCTGACGATAATATCCTTAAACTCAGATTCCGATATTAGTCGATTTGAGTACATATCTACTGACAAACTCTTTAGCTACTTGATTATCGATGGGTTGTCATTACCTAACATGAGCTCTCCCTTTAGCTTGTCATATTCGGCTCTTAGCGAGTCTAGAGGGTCCTCTAGCTTATCATGAAAATTGTACTGGAGATGGGTAATTGAAAGGATTTCTTTGAAAAGCTTTTTATCATCAATGCTGAGCTTATCGTATGAAGCTTGATCAATGTGTTGTTTAAAAGTCAGAGACCTGATCATAGATTGAAGACTATCGGTGATTTCACGTTTTGGACCACATTTGCGTCGATTTGGCTGGACGATGACAAGAGTTTTCTTATCGAGATCGGGTATACGAATATACTTGCTACCAAGCTGACGATATATGTAAGCACTCGGGGCAGCTAAGTCTTGAATCTCGTTAAGGTTGTAGGTTCGACCGCGGCGCACGACACCTTCGAGTGGGGCATCGCCACCTCCCCCTCTAAGGCCACGACCTTGGAGCTTATATTTAAAGGTGTCAGCATTTCGTTCGCGCTCTTCTTCCTCACGTAGATTTTGAACCATCTCATGATACTTTTTAGCTTTTGTTTTATAAACCGTTTCTGTAGCGCGTAAGGCTGCTTTTGCAGCGCTAAATGCGGATCTTGATGCTTTTAGAACAGACTTGGCTCGCATAGAACTGGTTCCTCTCGCATTCTTCTGAACTGCTTCAAGCTGTTTTTGGATAATCTCAGCTTGTTTCTGAGCTTCACCATACTCTTGATATGCTGCTTCAGCCTCGTCATGAAGCTTCTGCAATAACTCATCGTACTCGTATGGTTCGACGCTTTGATCCTTGACATCAGTTGCATTATTAAAAATAACTCCTCGAATAATTTTGAGGTTTGCATTGACATTCGCGATCATTTTTACCTCATCTTCAAATGCTGGGGCTTCGGTATCACTTGCTGTGCGGTACGCATCTTCCAATCCACTTAGCAGGGCAAGGAAAGTATCCATCCATCGCATGACCTTCATCAAATCAGTCCAAGGCTTCCCTGAGACCGGTTTACTATCCCTATTTCTAATGTTTAGAACTCGATCACGCTCAGGTTTCCCGAAGTAGTATGTGAGGTGAGGTTTTACACCGTTCTTAGAATCTACAATTGGTTTGAGGCGAAAAGGGATCATCACCTCCTTTTCAAGCAGTTGACGATAATATTGTTCAAGAATCAGTTTAGCATCATTGTCAGCGATCGATAGTTTCTCATCCATACCCTCCTCTGATCCGATTTTAATTCCATGACGAGCTTCAAGATCTTCATCATCTACCTCTTGGTATGGCATAGCGATTACTTCCTTATCAGATCGACCATCAAAGCTGAGTTCAAGCCCCCTATCCTTAATAAGTTGCAAGAAGTTTGCGAGGCTAGATCCCCAACTCACCTTTTTTATCGATGCTTTATGAATTAAGTTAGACTCTCTTCCATAGACCCTGATTGAACTATTATTGATCCATACATACTCATCTTGATTGATTTTATGAGATTTAAATACAGGTACGACGCTCTTTTTCAATCCATTGGATTCAAGCATTTCCTTGTTCTTGGAGATGAGCCAAAGCAGTTTTATCTTACTGTCTTTATCGTCAGACGTTGTGGAAGTTGTTTTGCGAGAAAAAGTGATATCTGGTAGTCTTCTATCCTTAAGAGCGACATTGAGGTCTTCTAGCTCATCACCTTTACGTTTTCGCTGAAATCGTTGGTTTTCTAATAACTGTTTCTCCAGAAGTGAAGCATGATATAGCGGATCTTCAAGTCTCATATCACTGACCTCATCGATAGACTTGCTCTCCCCTTCGTACCAAATATCTCTAATTTTGCTTTCAGTAGCTACCCAGTCAATCGATTGATAACTCTTACCCTTTCTACCCGTTTTGATGGCAATTGATGACCCCCTTTCCCCAAGGAAGTATCTATTGTCCTCCTTACCAGTTTTACGCTTAATTGGCTTAATTCGAAGCGCTACCCAGTTAGGATTGGCGCTAAACAAATTCTTAATCCATGATCGTGCCTCCACTTGATCTTCAGTATCTACTAATTTAATTTTCGTATTAGTTTCAGCTTCCGCCGTTTGCGCAGTACTATCCGTTCCGATATCAGTCGTTTGGGGTGATACATTTACTCCAGAATCAGATGTTTGAGGGCGAGCTTGAACATTTCTATCAGTAGTATTTGGTCGCACATTAACCCAGCCGTCAGTCATTCTTGGTTCAGCATCAACTTCAGCATCGACCATCACAGGTCGAACATTTGGTTCAACTTCAGGTGTTGATAAGTTAGGGTTTGTTTGAGAGTTTTCATTAATCAAGCTTTTTTTTAGTCTGACTCATCAGTCTGAGTAGACTCAGTTGATGTTTTTGCTCCAGTAGTGATATTTTTTTCTAGATCACTACCCCAAGACGCGGCTTCATACATCTGACGCTTAGCATTTGATTGTCGAACACGACGCTGAACGCGTTCAAGTAGCTCCTGTCGTTTTTGCTCTCTCTGAGCGAGACTGGTGAAATTTGGAAACATCGCTCCTTATATCAATACGAATTATAAAAAAATGAGTGTTATAATATCTGACTACCAGTAGGTAGGCATCACAGAATCTCGGTGGAATGGAGCGTAAGAATGACAGATTTGATTTCGATCATTGATTAGACTTAAGTAGCGATCTTTGATACAGTTAAATGGTATACCAAAACTTTCTTCCAATTCACCTCGATACTTCTGGTTTACTACTGTTTTTCGAAAATTTGCCGCTGCATCAAGATTCATTAACTCACATTTAATCCGACTAACCTCTTGAATAATCCACAGCTTCCGACGCAGCGTAGCAAGCTCACGTTGATTACTTAAACAGTTTCGGCACATAATTATGATATGGTTTCTATATATATCAACTCAAAAAAAAAAAAAAATCTAATAAAAATAGTAGGTATCATATAAATGGGTCAAAAGCTTACAGAGGATTTCTCTACAATGTTTTACGAAGCTGGATATGACTCATTTTTTTGTTGACCAGTACTCTTTTTCGAGTGTCGATCTCCTATTCTTATTGATCAATCTGAGATTACCTTGAGGTTCCCAGGAGTTAGGCTCATCACCGACCCACTCGACCAAATATTTGTACTTCCCAGTTCGCATCTTCTTGTGATCCAAGATCCTCTCAGCTTCGATTATATCACCTCGGTTAATAGTTGCTTCAGTTGTCTCGGTTTGAGCCATCTTGATATCATTTGGTGCTTTATAGAGTGTATGACCATTTTTTGAGCGAATTTGGACTCGATAGCCGTCGATACCAACAATCTTGTACACAGCTTTGCTCCATCGAGTCGCTTCTTTATCAAACGTTTGCTTCTTGAGTCTGTAAAGCACATTTGATCCGATTTCCATCTCATTGTCGATTCTATCAGCTTCCTCTTGGTTATGCTTCAGCTCAGACTCTATTACTTTGCCTTTCGCCTCATTTGGGGTCATGCCTATAGAGCGATGAAACGTGCTGTTGTAGTTGGATATTATATCAGTAATAAGCTTTTGTGTGATCCTCTTGGGAGAGATTTTGGTTAGCCTCTGCTTAAACGTTCTATTGAACCGCTCAATTTTCCCCATAGTACAGTGATCACCTGGCTCGTTATTAAAATGGTCGATCGTTTTGGATTTGAAGAATTCTTGAGCTTGTGAGTTCATGAACTCGCTACCATTATCGCTGATCAGGATATCAACTTTGTGGAGACGAACAAACGCCTTAAGTGCAGCTAAAACCGTTGGTGCAACCTTGTTTAACAAGAGCTTCGCGTATCCCAACCTTGAGTTGATGTTGATAGCAGTCAATATGGGTCGCTTATCCCAGAAAGCAAGATCCATTTGCCACGAATTGGGGTTATGCGAAGCAATTTTGAACCCATCGAACCGTTTCTTCTGCTCCTGAAATCTTTGAATGTCGGTCTGCGATGCATACCAATCCTTCACCTTTTTGCTCGTTATATTAGGGTCTAACTCACGAGCCTTCTGATATAGCGCTTGAGCTCCAACGAATCCTGTTTTTGGGTCATAGTATAGTTTTGCTAGTAAATCTTGAGCGGATCCGGCATCTTTTATGCCTCGTAGTTCAGCCATGGCATGTATATAATATATGATAAAAAAATGTTGCTTGACAAGGCTTGGACCATTAAACATATCCTAAATATCTAAAGGAATTTGCTAATACCATCCGAGAGCACCTGTCGCTTGTCGTAATAGTAGTTGAGAGCGGTTTTCGTTTGAGTATATGTGATGATTGACTTAGATTCCTTTGATAGTCTAAAACCCTTATTACTACCCTGAAGTGTGATGCGATCGCGAACAACTGTCTCAAAACCATTAGGATTAAGAACGTCTTCATTTCGACCACGCCCCTGCTGAACACCCTTGACTGAAACCTTGATCTTGTAAGATTCATCAGGTAGATAGCAAATATAGTTCTTTGATGACAAGGACACCATAGCATCACCCGACCACTCATCCTTAAATAAACCAGGGGTACGGCGATCAAACTTAGCAACCTCCTTGTTGTAGTCTCGAGGGAACCAGTCGTACTTGTGCTGCTTGAAGTGGTCGCGCAGCTCAGACTTGATGCAATCCTGGAAAGGGTTATCACAGCTGAATGCGATGTAAGCAGAGTCCGTATCCATCTCTTGATACTCAAAATCAGATCGATCGAAGTAGAAGTCGATGCAATCGTAGTAGAATTGGGGCATGCGTAGCTTGGCAAGCTGGTAGGTAGCGATGGAGAGATGAATTGGGTTCTTGTTCTTGAGACGCCGCTTCTTCATGGTAATTTCACAAGCATAATTGAGCTCCTCCAACCCATGGAATGTGAAGTGTTCAATCTTTGACTCAATTTCTTTCTGATCCGACTCATATTTGACCTCTTTATGCTTGCTCATATCCATACCAGATCTACCAAAAGCACTGTTGCCTACCAACTTCATCATCTCAGCAATCATTGCATTAGACCTATCAGCATCACCTTCTCGTCTCGCGTTCGATA
The DNA here is from genome assembly GCA_016864655.1 of Phytophthora cactorum. NCBI lineage: Eukaryota > Oomycota > Peronosporomycetes > Peronosporales > Peronosporaceae > Phytophthora > Phytophthora cactorum. The sequence goes on from NHQK01000085.1 coordinate 106,276, forward strand.
CAGCCTCCATAAATGGAGCAAATGCCTTGTGAGAGCTAGCCTTGATAAAGCTGTAGGTCTTGGTGATCTCCATACCATGAGAAATGTACCATTTGAGTAATGGAGCATAGATAAGGATATTTTCACCAAAGTACGATCCAATGAGCTTACGAGCAGGTTTGGCGCGGTTTGAGCCACGAGACTGGTTGTAATCGAACATGTGATTACCAATGACACTCTCATCCGCACAGTCGATCAGTACATTTTTGAAAATTGGGGTCATCTCACTGAAATACTGTTTCAGGTGCTCTGGAGTTTGGATATCACACTCGAGGAAGCCGAAGATCTTGTTAGCTTTAATATCATCAATGATACCATCATACGCCTCAATTGTCGTCAGGCGACCACAGGGCATCTCATTACCTAGGGCCCAGAGGTACAGAGCGTTAGCATCGTATCCGATAATTTTCTTGCAGATCTTACCTCCACGGATCTTCGTCTCGTTGCGCTTAGCGTACCTGTTAAAGATAATGCTTGGTCCACCAGCAATATTGGCTTTCATTTTTCCGTAGATCTCAGATTCCTCCTTGTCAATCGAATAGACCAATCTGTCTGAGTTGAATTCAAGCAGTTTCTTGTAGCGGAAACCCTTCAGAGACATATCCTTACGAGCGGTGTTGCAGGAAATGCAGCTGATCAAGATGTTGCCGTCAACGTGTCCAAGCTTGTTATTGATTCTATCGGCGGAAGCAGTATCTGAACCCAAAGGGCAATAGCAAAGCCCACAAAGATACTTCTGCTTTTGTAGCAACATATCTAAGTGTTCAAGTGTCATACCAAACTCACGCTTCGCCTCAGCGTCCTGACTATTGTACCCACTCATACGCTTAGCTGGAAATTGGAACGCGTTAGCAGGTGTCCTGCTAGGGTATTTGAGATTGTCAAAGCAGGTCTGATACATAACCTTTTCCGAGAGGCCCGGAAGTGAGACACCATCGACAAACATATCAAGATCGAAGCGTTTGAACAATTCTCGTTGAGATTTGATAGCCTTGATAAATGGTACCACATCGAGGTTGTTGTACCACACCAGTAGATCCTTGATAGTCTTCATGTCATAGTACTCCCAAACCCACTTGACGCGCTCGTACTCGTCATTAGAGATGCTTGTACCACGAAGCTTGCTGTCGAAAGCAGCTTTAGGTGGGATTTGACTCTCGTTAATGACGTTGAAACTGGTTATGTATTCGTATGGGAATAAACCCTTCCTGAGACCACAAATACATCGAACCTTGTCATCACATTTGCATCCACCTAGATATGTCGTAAGATACTTGTCATAGCTGGTGCCAGCTGGCACATAGTTGCTAATATCAAGCATGTTCATATCCGACGTAGCAACGCACATGTAGCTGGGGTTCTTGATGACAGATTTGATGTTGTCAGTACCAATCATGGCAAACAAATCGCTTTTAATCAGGTTGATATCGTATCGACCAGAATTGAAGCCGAATACTGGTACCTGATCGAGCTGTTGTTTAAGCTTACCGTAATCCGATCTCTGCTTGCCAAAGCTGAGGCCTCTGCGGAAGTTGAAGAAGCTGGAATACTTACCTTCCTTGATCCAGGCATCTACATCCTCCATTTTATAGGTCTTACCCAAATTGACGCCAGGAATCTCCATACCGGTCAGTCCATAAGCATTGATGATTTTTCGTAGCAACATCATACTTATTGACATTGTATTTCTGAATCTCCACCGCTACATCAGCAATGTACTTGAACATATCCGTAAGCAACGCCTTCGGATCAGCATTTACAAAGCAACAAACCTCCTCAGTTAAACTATCGGCAATTGATACCGATACCGGGATGTGTTCGTTCGTGAAGACGGTATTCTCCCCGTGTTGAGTCGCGGTAGGCTTAAGGATGGCCTCAAAGTCATAAACGATGAAATGGTCTATGTAATGGTCAGCATCCTTGATAGAGTATTTAGTTAGCAGAGATCTAATAGTATTCTGAGGTGGTTTGTAAATAGTTGGCTCAGTTGGGAAGGTCTCAATATTGATACGCTCGCATTGGTTCTTGGTGTGGTCGCGAAGCTTAACCGAGCTAACAAAAATCATCTCACACTTAGCGCATTGGTACTTGCTCTGAAGCATATCGATACTCTTGATGTATAGAGCATGATTCTCATATGATAGAATATTGATAGCTTCGTGCTCCTTGTCCGAACGACGAATGCATTCACACCTTTCCACTATCTACATCCATCTTAAAGACGTTAATACTGAATTTGAAGCAGTCCTCAAGTTCATCGAACTGTAGGAGGTCGATAGGTTTGAAGCCTCTGAAGAGGCTCAAAGTGTATTTAATATCCTTGAAAGAGCAGTAGCGTTTGAATACTTCCTTCACATGAACCTGGATTTTGCGAGGGTCTTTCTTGGAGTCCTTGTGTAAGTGCCACGCGATACAGTGGAAGACACATTTATTGTTAGTCTTCGGGAAGTTGATCACATGTTTGTTATCGCGAATGATCTTGGGGATGACAGCTTCACTATCACCAAGAGCGTGATTGCGTTAATAGATATAGATCTTAAAGCCTGTGATTGACTTGAGCTTGTATCCACTGCTGGGGTAGTTCAGCTTGTTTGCTAACTCCATCGATCGAATTTCCGATATGACCTTCTTACGAATATCGGCGCGACTGTTAATAGCAACTGGTGTGTTGAACACGTAGGTGTTCGCTAGATTGGGGTGGAAGTAGCGAGTTTCTTCACCATCCGCTAGGCTTACAAGGTCGTAGCCGAGCGCAATATTCACCTTGAAGGCGCCCTTTTGGCTGGCAAGTGCATTCTCGAGCTTATCGTAAAACTCAGCCGGCTGGATGCCCTCGTACAGGTGAGATTCCATCTGCTTACCGTTGTAGAAGCGGTACTTAGAATCAGCCTTGTAGTCAGCAGATATGTGCTTATTGAGGGTTTCGATGGAAACCTTGTATTGCTTGGCTACAAGCATCTGGTTGGCGGGGCGAGAAAGATTGCTAATATACACCATCTTCCCAGTTTTACCGCGGACCTTAACACGGTAGCTGCTTCCCATTTGATAGCTTGAATATTCAATCGCTTTAGACCTTCAAGCTCGTATGCAAACATGTTGCCTATATATCGTTGTCTATATTATTCTTATAAGTTTGACTTTATAATTATTGGATCTTGTATCAGGATCGACTTTATATCATACCCACATACAAAAAGTTTTGAAAATAATTAATTCAGATATTTAGTGTATGGACTGTCGCGGGTTCTGACCCATCGATAATAATTTTTTATCGTTGAGCATAATCCATGCTAGCGTCCGATCGCGATATTTCCCATACCCAATCCGTGTTTGCGGTAGTAAATTGCGAGCTAAGTTCTCCTTGGAAGCCTCAGACACAATATTGCACTCGAAGAGAAATTGAATGTACGAATCGTCGACACCTAATAAATCTTTAGGCTTTTGGTTTCTGTATTTTCCAAATCGTAGCTTCTCATCACTGTATGAAGTCAAGCCGCTGTCTCTACAATCCTTACAATATTTATTACTACCACGGTACCGCCGCCGGCAACCAATGCATACCTTATAATGCCCACCAAATAATTTAACACATTCAGAACCGACAAAATGATGATCACCATCTATATCAATAATTAGACAGTGTCGCTTAATTGGGGTATTGCAATAGCATCTTGAATTTACATTAGGTTGATACCCGGGGCATGGGTAAAATTGAGTCTTACCGACTGCTACCCATTCACCACTGTCCTTCACTGACTTCCAGTACCATCCTACTGAATGATACTGACTCAGATCCCCAAGGGCATCGGACAAAATCTTAAGCGTTGAGTTATCACTCATAGTATATATAGCAGATGACTTTTTACCAGAGGAAAAAGAATAATTAATTAGTTAAGCTCGTTTTCATCATCGTTAAGTTCGCTATCATTTTGGTCAAGTTCGCTTTTTGGTTTTCGCTTCCGATAACGAATCTGCTCACGGTTCTTATCATCATACCCTTTCTGGTAAGACAGACGAGCTTCACGTGTGCGCTGATAGTAGCGCTTCTGTGCAGCCTTAATGCGCTCTTTCTTTGCTTGGTATTGTTCAGGAGAGTATGACATCTTACTATATTACTAACTTTATAAATCAGGATTAAAAATTATATTATTGCAGCTGTGACATCGAGTGACCTGTCCAGCCACCAGGTTGTAGCACGCGTAGCTAGTTGTCTTCCGACAGGATGGAGTAAATCATCTCAGCAATACGCTTCACTGATTCCCGTGTAGGTACGTGATTTTCCATAGAAATCGTTATGGCTGATGTTCGCTCGATCTTCTCATCCAGACTTCTCGAAAAATACCATTCCACGAAGTTCGTGACAATGCTGTACACTTGCGTCAATCCTTCAACATCCGCGAGTGCTTCGCTTCCAACATAAGCATGAGCAAGGCCCTGTTGGATATCATCTCGCTTCGCCTCGACAATGCACACACGCTTGTCCCTGCGCTGAAGCACAAAATCAAAGGCTCCATCTCCGTGGACACGTTTCCCGACAACTGTTTCTTCGGCCAGGATTCAAACATCTCCATTGAACAGCGCACAGACACTTGCAAGCACGGGCACAATGAAGTGTAGTCGTTTTGCTTCTTTACCAGTCACGACATCTCCAAAAGCTTTGAGTAAAAGAGGAAAGTATCCATGCACAGCATCAAGCTTTTCGTCAGGGATGGGCTTCGACGTCTGTTCATACTCAACCGCTGGCATAATGTTGTTAATCTCCGAGAACGACACGTAAGAGAAACCCGTAGAGCCGGCAGATTTCTTCGCTTTCTTGTTCTTATCGAGAACCTCGTTCAACTTGTCCCAACGTCTTTTGCGACTCGGATGCGGTGCTATTTCAGTGTCCCGGGCTTCCAGACCCTCCCGGTCTACCACCACCAGCACGTGAATCACCTTCTTCGTCGGACTACCGCCAAACAAATCGCCAATCTCGTCTGTTGGGTCAATTTCTTCATTCAGCATCTCCTTCACTTGGTCGGGAACGGCTCCACTTCGCATGGCAACCACATCAGGATCCTTCGACTACAGCCACGCGCCGCCCTTCTTCGCCAGAGAGAGTTGCAGCTTATCAGCTTCGCCCTTGATCGTGTCAGGCTTCTCCTCCTTGATCGCCTTCTTCAGGAGAGCCACCGTCTTCCACTCTTCAATAATGATAGAGATCACGCTCCCTTCTCTAATGAACGCACAATTTAGCAGTACCATCTTTCTTCGACGCGGTAGATTCTGGAATGAGGAAGAAGGGAGGGAGAGAATTTCTGGAGGCGGACTTTCAACCAATGATGAGACGCCACGCGTCGAGCTTTTCCTTGCGGTAAAAAATTGCCGCATTTTTTTTTTCTCTTTAGAATGAAACCCTCTTTGGATGGAATCCCAATGTTGCGATGTGCGGTGCTTGGAGGTGTGGAGGAGACATCCTTCGCACTGGGAGCTACTTAGCGGTGGAGTCGATGTTTTCACCAGCTGGAGCTCAGGAAGATATAGACCTACTCTCGTTGGTAAAATACGGTAAGAAAAATCGAAATTAAAAAATGGCGGTGTTATGTGCTGAACCCCACTACTTCAATACACTTTTGTCCTAATATTTGTTCCTCAACTCCAGGTTGTTGGGTACGCAACTGCACCGCATGGCATCTATTGAAGGTTACTCGTTCGTTCGACGTGTGTACTGCTGAAGCTAGCGGTCCACTTGAAAATAGAAGTATACGAGTATATGCAGCATCCGGCGATAGTACTCGCTCCGGTTGCTAAAGGGGCAATGCTGAAATAAAAAGCATATGTCAAATCATAGTTTTCAGCACCGCCCTCCCCAAATCCGTACGCACATGAGTATCAAGTTCAAGAGGATAGCGCCCTTCGAAGCTCATCAAATCCTTCAGGTTCAGTGCCGCCAACAAAAAGGGAGAGAAGCCGAAGCCAAACCGTCGAAGAGAGCTCGGGAGTACATGCCAGGTGCGTCCCTGTGTGTATCTGTTAGATGTGACACTGCTCCCTCCCCCTAACGTTTGTGCTGTGGATAGCCACGAACCCCTTACGACCAGAGAGTACTGCGCGAACTGGGTGCATCTACTCTCGTAGCTGCAAAGCAGAACTGGCCGTGAAGGAGGATGGAACTACACTATCAATGTGCGAGGAGCACAAAAACTATCAGGCTGCGAAGCTCCGAGAACGTCGCGCCAAGATACCTTCACGCCAATTTGATCCGCTTCAATGTCAATACCCCGGGGGTTGCAAGAAGGAGAGATTAATCAAGTTGAATGGAGACCATCACTGGTTGTGTGAGTACCATCGTGAGCGTCAAAACGCTTCAGCGCGCGCGTGTTATAGGCGTTCGACATCCAAGAAAAAACAGGAAAGTAATACCTCATGCATGTCACCAAGTGACGGTGGATGCTCTCCTACCAGCACTATTCTGAACCCGCGAGCGCTAAGGTGGAGAATATGGATGCGAAAGCAAGACGCGCACCTACTGGAGAGGAAAAGAAACGAAAACTTATGCAGAGAGCGGAAAAGCAAGGAACTTTGCAGGAGTCATCTAGCCACGTACGTTCAAAAAGAAATCGATAACCTTTGGCACAATGTGGTCCTGTATTTGCCGAGGATGGATCGATCAAGCGCCGACATTATGTCGATGCGTCAGGAACCAACGGAGACCCAAGCGATGCTCGTCAGACTGAAGAGGTTCCTACGTTGCCGCCCAGAGAGCCACGTTACACAACAGTTAATGCGGAGGTGAGTCAAGCTGTTGAGGACGGCAACGGATCGGAAAGACTTCCCCCCCGAAGTGTTACACTGCAACATTTTGCCACGGACGCTTTACATGTTGGTGCATGTGGCGATTGAAGACCCTCAAAAGCTCCCAACGCTGGCCGTGCATGAAAACCAAGCTTCCGGTGCAGCAATTCAAGTTCAATCTGTTGCTGTTCCAGTGGTAACTTCGGCTCCGGCTCACATTAAAGGATCGGCTGCACCTTCAAGTGCAACGTCACGGGAACGGAACCGCACACTACGTAGTGATATGTGGCGTCGGTTAGCGGATACGGAGCGTTTGGAAACCCTTAAGCGGATGGCTCAAGACCCACGCTTCATGAGCATATGCGCAGAGTTATGGGATATACGACGGGTTAGCTATTGGTTGAAGTTAACGCTACAGCAAATGAGAACCATTGTGGAACTGCATTGTACATGGGAAGCGCTGGTCTAATGTCTACGATGACCATACATTCGGCAGTGGCGGAAGTACCGCCCTTGATGCTTGGTCGTGTGTGTTGGCTCTGTAGCTGTCCTTCCTTTTGTGATCCTCGTGCCATACCTAATCAACACCATTTAGGTCAGACAAATCTAGCAGCAATTCCCTTACAAAGGCAACTCACCACATTGCACCCACAGCATGGCCACCACAAGTTATCGCACAACCAGTCTGTTGTAGCTGCTAGCGATGGTTGCAATCACCACCACGCGATATGGGTGATGTCTACCATAGGAATTCACTGGGGCGTACTTCCTGCGTTGTGGAGCCGCGCACCTTCTTTCATGTTGACGACCACGGAAGCCGCTGCGTTAGTGGTCCTTGTCACCGCGGCCGATACTCGGGTTTCCTCGCGCTCAAAGGCTAATGCCTGCTCTGGTGTTGCTGTTAGCTTGTCTAAGCTAAGTCGCTGTGTGATGACGATCGAATACCGACTGCGGATGCGCGATAAAGCGACATATGCGAATGCAATAGTCGGGATCGAATTTGAATAGAAAACTACATATGCGCACGTTAAACTTTGGACTTTGTGAACCGCCATAGCATAGGCCAATCGGAGAGGAATTCCTCTTCGCACAACGCGAAGGTCACGTGAAGACTTACCCCCATGATACTTCTTTTGCCACAATCGGCACAATATTTGGTACATCATCAAGAAGAGAGGGTCCCAAATAGAAGTCCGTGATTTGGACGAGCACTATCGGTAACTCATTGCCGCTGACGAACAGAAAATCGTAAACTATGCCGTTGGTACCATTGCATAATCCTTCCATTTGGGCCATGTTGAATGAAAGGGTTACAGGAGTTCCAACGCACAGTTTTAACTTATTCGAAACTACCCGGTCGTTATCTGGATAAGGAACTTCTGCTTCTTTCAGTGAAGCTTTCACAGTCCCTGTTGGGATATCCCGTTTGCCGTAAGACGTTTCTGCTGCACAAAGTGTTGTGACTTAATGTTCACTACTGGTGTGTTTACTGCCCTAATTCTCGTATCGTTTGCATCATCAACATCGACATTTTTGTAGGCAATGTGCTTTGCTTTAGATACCCAGTCCGGTTCATCAACGAACTGCAAGCTTCTTGAGTTAAACAACGCGATGTCATCAGCGGTCGGAGCTCTCTTTCGTAGTCTACTTAGAGCTGCAAACCATTCAGGGTCCTCCTTACCTCGATTTTGGCTGGTGAGCGTACAGACATTCTCTATGCTATTCCAAATCTCTCTTCCTCGACGTTGTACATCGTTTGATATTTTTGATATCGGAGTTGATAGCGAACTTGGAACGACGGGGTCCAACTGAGCTGAATCTCCGGTGAAGTAGACCTCTCGTCCTCCAAAGAGTTCATCAGCGTGGTCAGACTATATTTCGCGCATTCGTTTATCAATCCAATACAACATGCCACATGATACCATGCTAAATTCATCTATTATGACCAGATGCACGTCTTTGTATTGCTGCTGCATTTGTTCTAACTTAGTAGGTCCCGATTCGATTCTAGAATTGATTTGTAAGGCACGGAGAATGCATTTCTCGAAAACGACGTGAACGACAGCGCCGAACAGAGAGTCTTACCTTTTATATTAAACGCAGCGGTTCCTAGGTGTGCTAATAGTAATACTCGTTTGGACTTCCTTCTTGTTGCTGCATGCTCTCCGAAAACGACATGTACGTCCTTCACAATATGTATGATCAGCCAACTTTTTCCGGATCCTCCTTCGCCGTTTATGATTCATTGAAGTGGTTTGCATCGTGAATGCTCTAGTGAACTTTTAAATCTCCTCCTAAATTGCTGCATTGCCAAAGTGAAGGGAATCCACTGCGAGTCTGCCACCAACTCATTTTTGTCTGAGGCACCGTCATCATTTAAAATCGGATACCGATACTGTGAGCAGTTTGTTTCATTAGCGCAAGATGTACGACTGATCCGAACAAAATCTTTCTTTTCATCTAACCATGGCTTTAAACACCCCTTCAAAAAATTACTTGTTTTCTCAATAACCTCGGGTGTGTAATTGTGCTTAGCTTTTCACTCTCCACTAGTAGAAGGACTGTTGGGATTGATTGTGGTGTCGGGTTCTGAAACCAGTGCACCATTAACAGGATCCGTAACGAACACGTATTCAGACGAAGGCAGCGAGGTGAGGAAAGAAAAGTCATGAGAATTCTTTAGAAGATCTAACTTCTCTTGACGAGCTATTTTGGCGTTAGATTCTTCGAGTAGTTCGCTATCTAGATGTAATTGCTGTTCCTGAAGAAATTTGGAGACGCATTCTTCATCGCTTTGTGGCAGTTCGTCCAGTGTTCTCCACGGCACGTAGAGGAATATTTCAGAAAAACAAAAACTCGGGTTTGAAGCATCAGGCTTCATCCATGGTGATTTTTGCACAACAACAGGTTTGGAGCGGCGTTTAATCCAACCTTCTTTATCTTGACTTTCCCAGATATCTGTCAAGTTTTGTTTCTTCTTGCATGGTGATTGAATCGTTTCAAACCCTTCTACAAAAGAAGCGAAACTCATCGTTTCAAACTGCTCATTTGCAGGTCTGCTCATGTATGCCCTTTCAATGGGCTCATTTCGAATGCCTGCCATGCTATCTTCCTTCGCTAACGCAGCCACTTCACGCATATTACGCGGCTCAACACGATAATAACGGAGATTGTGACGAAGGGCCTTCACTTTTACTATCGTGCGCGACTTACTATGCATTGGGAGACTTAGCAGCAATTTGTAGTACGCCTCGGGAGCTCCCACTTCTCGAACAGACAGTGTAGCGTTAGCAACACGTTTCAATATTGAATGGTAGGATAAGTTTAGATCACGTCGTTGTATTGCTTTACCAATTATACGCCTAAATTTCAGTGTATCTGGCTCAGCCTTGCTGACGTATGCTCCAGCATACTCCGCAGCACCGTACGAGTTTCCAATAAGTTGCAGGTCCATATTGGCACGCCAGCAGGACAACAAATGGGGTGAATAGTTATTTATTGTTGGTACCGATCGCTTTAAGAACACCTTCATGGATGGAGTTCCATCAGAAGCAAAAGTCATCTTAATTTCTGTTGCTTTTGCAGTTCTTTCGGATATCCAAAGCGGCATGGGGTGCCCTTCTTTCTACATGACGCAGTAGCGTAGCATATGTGCTGCTGCACGCGATGCACCAGTCTTGATAGATCGCACTGCCATTCGCTGCTGTCAAGCTGTGGTGGTCTTTTTGCTAGAATATCAATCTCATCTACGCGATCAGCAGTACATGTAGAGCACTGGCAAATCTCTAGCTCACTTATAGTTTTGGATAATACGGAGATTCTATCATCTACAAAGTTAGCAAGCTGGCGCTGTCCCTCTTCAGTCTCAGATAGTTTGATCACATCTGGTGCATCGCGAATCCATCGTAGGCAATGCACATGTGGCGAACCACGTTGTTGAAACTCAACTCGCCAGAAATAATCAATTATTTCACCCAGCGGCTTCGCTTTCCCGCACAAAACATTTTCAAAAAATGCTTTGAAACGACGGTGGAAATGCCTCGCACTAATATCTGGATTTTCATTCAAATATTTTCTCCTTTCGCTGTACGATTGACGCCGACATTCATCCAAGCTCAAAGCAGGATTGCAAGCCCTTATGAAATCGGGCCAAATAGTATCGGCAGCGCTTAGAGTAAGCAAAAATGTTGGCCAACGATTAGGAAGGGACCGGTTCTCTATCATAGACATCAGATCGCCCCTAGCATTGGCCCAATACAGACCACTACCTCTAACAACACGGAAATATGGTTTCAGAGAGTCAAGCACTTGCATTGCTACATTTAACTCCTCCTGTTCATCTTTTCGCTTAATTGGGTGATTAGATGTTGACGATTGGTCAGGATCACGGGGTCTACCAGCGGTTTTGATAGCAGCGCTGCAAGTTTCCGAAACACTAACTCTTCGGACGAGGCCGTCTATCTGTCTGCGTTGTATGATATTCTTACAAAAAACTTGAAATTGCCATGAATGATAAATCTCCTGTCGTGCCATTTCATCAAGTGAGAACAATACTCAGTCAGACTATATTCATGAATCCTTCCCTCAGTGCCATTTAGTGGATTGTATCCGCCATGCCCGTCGGGAAAGAGAGTAGGAAAGCAATTTTGCATCAAGTGTTTTGTGTGGTACTCGTTTATCGGACCTCCTGGACAGCGAAGCTCTCCTATCGGGCAGTCTACAGCTGGTTCTATCCCAACTGCTCCCATGATCCGCTCTAACTCACTTTGCTTGCCGCTTTGATTTCCTTCCAGCTCGAAAGACTCTGTCATGCTACTCATTACGTCTTGCTCACTAGGTTCTTCACGCACGTCTTGCGAATAATCCAATTGTGTTGTAGTCTCTTGCTCCAATTCACTACATGAAGCACGCTCTTCCGTTTCACGCATTGGCACTGTATCTTGTGTTTCATTGTCGTACTGCGGCATACTAGTATCTCCACATCTAGAACCTATCGTACATTGAGTAGCATCCGTATCCACACTGTCTACTGTTTGCTGTACGTCTTCGTGTTCCTCTTCATTTACCTGGCGACGTTCTCCCTGCAGTTCTTCGATCTCATCTTCCGTTATTGGAATCGTTGGGACGTCACGATTGGCATCAATATTTTCCAACTCTTTGAGATTGTCCTCTGAAACCGTGATGTGCTTGTAAAGAGGGTTGTTGGCTACCAGCCAGTGGAGTGCACGTCTCAACAGATCCGGGCGTACCCGAAAGTATTTTATAGTTGTAGCCGATTTAGATGCAAGAAAGACAACGCCGCATTCTTTTAAAAGGCGAGGTAATTCTCAAACAATCTCAGCAGGTTCATTCCAGTAGTTAATGGCATTGCCTTTGGTAAACTCTTGGCTGTCACGATAGAGATTTACACAAGTTGTAAAGCAAATGCGTAGCCCAATCAATCGTGCTTCGATTCAATTAGCTCGGCGAGCACTTCTGGAATGGCAGCAATGCGGAACCCGCTGCAGCGAGAGACTTTGGAGTCTTCTTTGCACGAAGCGCTATGCTACATCTACTACAAATCCAAATAGACTGTGATGTCTTTGAAGATGTTTGTACGAGGCCTTCATCGATAATTTCAACAACACCAAGATCGTTTTGGAGTGGAGAGAAAAAATCAAACTTTGGATCGTATAGTTTTAGTACAGCTTTAGCAGCATTTGCCAGCTCCCCGCAGCTGCCGCATACTCGATAGAGTGGCTCATCAATCGAAGCGAAGAATGCTGTCACAATCAGGAAGTGTTAGTAAAATGTTTATCGAAATTTCACGCATAATTTCAACTTCCTACCGTCTCTATCGGCATCAAAATGGTTTGTATCGCTCAGTCCAACTTGAGAACCGGTTTTCGGCGCTTGATATGTTCACCAATTTCCTGTGCCACCGCATTTCGTTTCTTGGTCTCCGCATGGCGTACCGCTCTTGCTGTTGCGAGTTCGCGTTAGGTTTCGTCAATAGAGTCCGGTTTCGCATTAACATGCTTCCCACCTCTGGTTGTTTGTCGCGTTGTAAGAGCCTTTAGGGCTCTACCTGCCACCATAGCACGACGTGAATTTTTCTTCGTCGTTCCCATGATGCTACAGGAACGACGTCAAATACTAAAATGCGTCTCACCCGAAGCCGGCAAATTGTGAAGGAGGATGGAATCCATAGAAGCCAAACGGTGTCTACTCGTTCAGTCAATGCAACATTTCCCTTCAACTTGAAGTCGATCGAAGTTCGCACGCAATGTGAGGGGGGGGGGGGAGCGACTGCACAGATAGAATCAGTCTGCCGAGTTGTCTGTTACAAGATCCACGAGCTGTGCATGTGCTCGTTTTCGCCTCTTGGCCTTCTTGCACTACCTCACGGTCACAACACCGCTCAAAATATATTCAAGCTGCCTCTGCTCATTTAATTTGGCCTGTTTGGCTAATCTTTAAATGCATTCAGTACATCATTGAAGCCTACAAAACATCGTTACTACAGCAATCGATCATATGTAGTGCTCACATTAAATCTACTTCTCCTACACAAACCCTCTGCAGTTTGCTGATTCGCACAAGCAACGCTGAATGTTTAAAATGAGAAGCTTGTCAGTTTATAACCACCATCGTCTTGGTTTTGAAAACTTACCGTTCTGCTTGATGGTGCGCGTAAATCCTTTCCATAGTAGATAGTAAGTTCATCACCCGGATGAATGTCACGCTTCGCAAATATTCCGCAACAAGTTTCCCCAGCGACCTCCCAGCGCTCAACGACGCAGTTAGGACTGCACGAAAATTGCTAGCGAATCTCGCCATACCACCAACATTGCGCGCATCAATGACTTCGGTATCTGACACAGCCATGCCATAGAACCGATTCAAATGACCACCTCGACGTTGTCACCGACAGAGCAACACGGTGTTGCTCTGGGCTTCATAGTCAAGGAGCAGCGAGATGCTGCTGCCGCTACGACTACGACAGCGTCGTCCGGGACGACACCGCGCGTGTAGTCATTGAAACTGCACGTGAGCAACTATGTGGGAAAAGAGGGGGGAACCTCTTCTCGGATGAGTCACGTACTTCAGTATTGTACTTCACAAATAGCAACATTCACCAACTACGAACCTCTTTCTCGCGTTTGATGTACTGCGAGAGGCTGACAACCTCTCCCACGTATTGTGCAACAAGCTCGTCCCTGTTGATCACTTGGTCTGCAACGAGAGCGATACCCTTTCCCTCAATATTTTGTGTGCGAGCATAGCTTGCTGGCCATCCTGCATCCTCTGGTTCCCGCACTTCATCCCTGTAGCACAGTGGCCTTGGATGCACTCCGTTTGTGTCTAAAAAAGAGGTTTTGTTAGCATTAGCCACGTTCACTTCATTATTTTTTCGGTTCCAGTAGACATACTGCACGATTTTCGCAATCCCAGCTACATGTTTCACAGTAGCCCGCACGAGGTTCGCATCGACACATCGGGATATCAGCCTAGTAGATACCACAACATATTAATCGACGTGATGGCTAATCCATAGCCTACCAAGCAAGACATACTTCTGCAAGTTGGTGTTTTGGACTACCAATATATACATTTTGCTTTACACCGCTGTACTCTGCAAATGCCTGCAAAATAGTACGCGTTTTGCTCTCGCTGCAGTAACAGTGCTAGATATCTCTAAAGAAGAGATTGACTTAGCAACCATTCATAGCTTACACGAATTGGATTCCAATAGCAATGCAATGCTTCTTCGAAGCAAGTTCACCTCGAGTAAGAATGGCTTTTAACGGCATTGCTGATGAGCGAGTTCACCCTCCTCAGCTAAATCGAAACTACTGGTACAACCTCTGCTTTCTTTCTACCACTTATAGTGATGCATTCTTCTCCACCCCAGTTCAATCTGCTATATTCTAGATATCGGAAGCTTTTCCGCAGCTGCTCACTCGACAGAGCATCCTGTCAACCTTTCTGCTCGGTGAATTCAGTTGTTGTTGTTTTTTTCCGGTTCCGTTTTTGATAATATGTTTACATCAGCTCGAGATAGAGTATTGCTTATTTCTTTTGTTCTTTTTAATCCAAAGAGCGTACTTGATTCAACGATCTTTCTTCTCCTTCCTTTCCTACTTTCCTACATATGCAAGGATTCTCTCACTCCACGCACTATCGCTCCCGGGTGTAAAATCAACACAGCGTACTAATCATGGACAATCTGTCGTGGAAACCAAATACACTGGATAAACATGCATGATCTTTGACGTGCCCACCGACCGAATTACGGTGGCGTTGGGATGTTGCTGCGCGTGCGCACTCCACCAGCATCATCAGGCTCATTGTTGTCGGCCTCCATGACAACGTCACCTTCGCCTTCCTCTTCAGGCTCCGAAGTCAGGCTTGTCGCCACGTGCTGTGTCTTGGCCTTGGCTTTCTCTTTTGCCGACCGCACGTGAGACCTTGCGCTTGCAATAGAAGCAGCAACCTCGACTCTTTCCGCATTTTCGACTCAGATTAACGCTCTTGGCAATCTGCTGAACAACCCCTGCTGACACGATAACCGTTGCACTTCGCGTCCCACTGATCCGCCATAATCCATCACCACTTGCGTTGCACTAACAACGACCTCGACGACCCCTTGGCATACCGTCTTGCACGCAGACTTGTTTTCTTGAACATGCCAGCGCTTGGTCGACAACCTCGGCAATTCCTCGCTCCAACATGTCGCAGCCCAGTCATGTCACCCACAGGTAAACCCGAAAACATCATGCCCGGCTTGCTACCGAAACCACTGACTCCCTTATTCGCCTTGTCATCCCACACCATAATTTGAGCGATGTAAGGCTTCCGCTTCACGACAGTGAGTTCACCCAACGCCTCCACGGTCGAATCAAAGAACGCACGTTGATTCGCGTCAATGAGAGTAACGCGAGTTCCATGGTCGCCATTGACCCACTCCGACATCCAGTACGTCATCTTGACCGTGACGCTCACATCCGTAGCGGGCTTCGCAGTGGTGATGAACTCGCGAAAATCACTGACAGTCGAGAAAAAGTTTAGTGCTTCCTCCTCCTTTTGCTTCAGCACCTCCTTGCATATGGCTTCAAGTAGATCCATACCGTGGCAACAGCACTTGAGTTCTGGGGCTTCTACGACAGCTTGAGTAAGAGACTTCAAAACGAAAAATGAATCTAGCAGAACACCTCGAGAGCGTTAGCCAACTTGAGGCAATGAGCCGAAGGCTTTCGCCATATCCTTACAACCACTTGAACAGATCCATCCACAAAATACACAACTTCAACGTCACTGACTGGCCTGCCGTGGGTACCAGCAAAAAGTGGTTTGGTAACTCTAAACTCCAACGTGCCAGCATTCGATATCGTGCCAGTGCTTGTGTTTGCCGCGGCCTAACTTACCTTGCGCTGAAATATACATTCCATTAGACGTATGTAAGAGCGAATCCTCAGTATTATTGTGACAACAAGCCCTGCATCAGTATAGGTAGATAGGTAGATATCCAGACAGTGGAATAGCCAAACAAAGTGCACAACGAAAACGCGCGCTCCGTGCTACTACTCTGTGAAACAAATTCTACCGAGCTTTAACAATACCCAATCCGAATTGTACGTGTTGAATTCCAGCTCGGCATTGCAGGAAGCGCATCGAAGCCACGCCATTAGCAGATCTTTCTACAAATCACCTGAATGATGAGCACCAACCACTGTGGTGGAATCACAGCTACTCACCAATCCACAGCGTGCCCAACTGCAATGTCTCTGAGTGGTCTGCCTTAGATACCAGCAAAAGTGGCTCGGTCAGGCTCAGCTCTAATGCGCCACCGTCCTACCAGTGATAATGTTTGCTGCGACTTCTGGTGAAATGGTCGTCTGTGAGAGCGACTGCTTAGCATTATTGTGCACACAAGCACTGCGTGAGTCCAGTATACCCTCATCACAGAGAAATAGGCAAGCAAATTGCACAACCAAAACGCACATTGGATCTGTCGGATTCACGCCAAACGACCGCTTCGGTATATCTTTCATACTACTACTCTGCAATCCAAAGCGAGCGGAACCTTACCAATGCCCAATCAGAACTGAGCACGTACGTGTGCAGCTCAATATTGCAGGAAGCGCATCCAAGGCACGCCATTAGCAGGTTTTTCTGCAACCCACCTGAATGCGAAGCGCCAGCCACCATAGCAAAATCACAGCTACTCACCCATCCACAGGGAGCCCAAGCCCACTTCCAATGTCTCTAACAAATGTCCTGCCTCGGATATCAACAAAAGCGGGTCGAATAGGCTATACTCCACTGCACTGCTATCGAACCCGTGAAGGCGTTTGCTGCAGCTTAAACGCACCCAATCACACCATAGCGAGAGAGAATACTTAGAATTTTGTCCGTGAAAACGCTTCTACAGCTCAAATATATCAAAACACACCATATTAGACGCTGCAGCTTTCAATGCGCCCGTCACCTTGTATCTGTAGTCTGTAGCCCGGGCGGCGCGTCCGCAAGTTCCGCCTAAGTCAAACGCTGATATCAGTACATTCCGGTTTTTTTTTACGCGGCCATTGTACTGCACAAAACTAATAATGTATAAAGTTCCATGGGACGTTGGCCCTGATTTACGATAAATCAGACTGGACCCACTCTTATTGAGGGGTGGCTACTTTTTACGGTATTAGATTCCGACCGAATCAAGCCATCATAATCCTTAGCTAAACAGTCGTGATTACGCTAATCCCGCACTGTCCCACACAAACGTGCCCCTCCAGGGTTCCATAAAAAGTTGACCCGACTTTAACGACCGTTAGACTGTTCGCCGAAGGTGACATTTCAACTTCCCTGTCTGAAGGGCCCGACATGCGGATTTGGATGTCCTTAAAGTACAGGTAATTTTCACTCGAAATCGCCCCAGGGGACTCTATGATAAATCGTTTCCCCTAACCCGTTCCATATATTTACCAAGTAGTACTGTAAAAAGGGTAAATGAATGACTTAAAAGAGTAAATGCATTTCATTATAGGGGGGCTTTGCCCCAATAAACACACTTCAACTTGGGCAATACTGAAATCTACATAAAAAGCTTCAAGCTATCTGCGTTGTCTTGACTTGAAAACGCTACTTTGACGTTCGTTTCATTTGCTCCATTAACATGTTACTTTGTGCCGGTATGCCCCGGCTACCGAGCAAATGAACAAGTGAATGCACTTGTACCAGTGCTTTGTGCCCTCGTTCGCCTATGTCTTCTGCAAACAGCAGTTCCAAAATTTATGACGTTTTTTTTCTCCTTTACTACAACGACGATCACTGACGAAGAGAAAATACGAGTGCAATCACTTATTTGCTACGAGTTCATTTGCTTGGTCGCCGGAGATCACCTGAACCAAGTCACGCACGCTCGTCAATAAAGCAAAACGTATAAGTTGGTAGTGCATTCGTTTTACCAGTTCGATGCGCAAAAGTAGGCACGTGTGAAAAGGCACCCGGATTTCGAAGAGCTCACCAGCTATGGTGTTGGTGTTAAGCCAGCAGCAATACAACTCGCCATGCAGGTCCCCAGCGCGACGTTGCAGCCGATGATAGCGGGCATGGTACCAATCCCTCCAGTAACAGTGCCGAACACCGCACCAGCAGCGGCATAGCATGCCGCAGCGACGGCATTGCACCCAGTCTGGCAAATACCGTAGGCGAGTGGGCCAGCGTTCACTTCGGATGTGCTGGCGAGCGCAGCGGTCAACTTCTTGAACATCTTGAGTGTTCGGTCGCTTGAAGTTCTTTGGACGAGGCGGCAGATTCAGTTGTGACCGCTTTTTCAGTACGACAGCTTGGGGTTCATTTCCTGGACTTTGCTACGAGAAAAGTCTCACCAACCTATATTGTTTCGCTGACAATCGATTTCAGTGCCCATGTTGAAGTGTATATCTCAATGTAATTCGACACTTCTCTATTCAAGCGGACTGCAAGCGGGAAATGCACGGCAGCGAACGAAATTCGCTACTAAGTAGATCCCACGCAGTGCTGTTGCTTACCCAACAGCCTGGAGTTTAGGACAAATTTAGGACCAACTTGTAATGGCAGAAGCGTACGGTATGTGGGTGGGCAGCAGGAGGGGGTCACGCAGCAGCTCACTAAATGGGTCCGCTAACCGCAGCATCAAACTGTGCGAATTACTGCGTCAGTACCTTAATGCAGTATCTTGAACATAATTTCATCTACTTTTGTAAAAACGAGGATTTTATTCGAGCGCCAAATTAACGATTTTCGACCGATTTCACTCACGTTTGTAAAAAAAACGAGGATTTCATTCGTCCACAACGGGACGCCAGGTCATTGAGGAGGAAGATCATGTCGATGTTCGTGGTAGTGGGCTCCAAGGAGCCGCTGTACAAGATGGAGATGCGCGCTCGGCGTGAGGAGAGCGCGCATGTAGACGAGTTCGTGCTGCACGCCGCGCTGGATCTGGTGGACGAGCTCATGTGGACGACGCCCGCCATGGCGCTCAAGGTTGTAGACAGATTCAATGACCAGCTCGTGTCGGCCTTTGTTACGGCATCAGGCGTCAAATTCCTGCTGCTGCACGAGACCCGCAACGACGACACCGTAAAGGCCTTTTTCCACGAGGTGCACGAGCTCTACGTCAAGGTGAGAAGGCGACGAGGGCCGTATGTCACTGTGTCAATGACATCGACGGATTTAACTGATCGTTTCTGTGTGGCCACCTGCAGCTACTGATGAACCCCTTCTACGAGTACGACACGCCGATTTCCTCCGAAGTATTTGACGCACGGGTGAAGACGTTGGCGAGAAGATACTTGTAAAACTTGGTAAGAAAGAATGATACCTTGTGCGGTAATAAAAGTGAGTAAATATCGACTGATCCGCTACGTCACGGCAACAGGTCAGCAGCTCAAACGAAAGGGAACATGACACAAAAATTGAAGAAAGCCGACGCGTCAGAGCGCGTCGAAACTAGCTTTATTGCAAAATAGCTCTCTGGTTCATTTGTCCGATTAAGTAGCGGCTGTAAAAAGCCTCCAAACTTAAGCACGCACAACCTGGCCGGCGATGCGGTCCAGGTCCTGCTGGCCGTGGCTGGTGATCTTACGGCCACCCTTGTTGACGCCCTCGGGGCACTTCTCCACAACCTTCATCTCCTCCAGCTGCTGCAGGATGTGGCGGATGAGACCGCCCGAGGCCTTCTGGAAGTGCTGACGGTGCACACCCTTGCGGGCGGCGCCACCGTACACCTTCTTGAGCGAGCCCACACCAGTGTACTGGCGCAGGTACACCTTGCGCGCGATCGAGGCGGCACGGATGTAGTACCAGTCCGGGTCGGCGGGCGAGTACTCCTTGAACGAGGCCGTCTTGACCACGTCCCACCAAGCGGGCAGCTCGATCTTGCCCGAACGCTTTAGGTGCTCGGCGTAAGCCTTGATGAAGTCAGCGGGCTTCACGTCACGGACCGTCACACCGCGCACAACTTCTTCCTCGTCGTAGTCAGCCATTTTGGAGTCTATAGTGGAGCACAAGGCACGGAGAGGGTTAAGAACACGTCTGTACCACCGCACTCCCAGGCGGGACTCTTCAGCCGCCGTTAAAGACGAGCATCGAGTCCACGTCGGTCACGCAGGACAGTCTCGGTCTTAAGAAACATCGTCATTATAACGCGTCACCCAAAACTCTCTACGACGAATTACAGTCGAGAGGCGCTGCCAGCGGAGGACACGGCCACGATAGTAAAGGCCAACCACCACTATTCATCGCACACCGAGCAGCCCCACACTACCGATAGCACAGGGACAGACACAGCCACTTACTTGTTAGGAGAGGAACTTTGCAACAAATGGAGAGTTCAACAGACAGGAGAGAGAAGCTCGAAGCCCCCACCACCATTGAAACGCAAGCAGCGCCTTTCAACCAATCACATAGCTTAAAAGTACTTTTCAAGACTGAGGATTGGCTGAAAAGGTTTGTATGGTGCTACAGCCACTCGATGCGATCGGATTTGAAAGGGCTCATGTGAAATCGCGGTTTCAGTCTCTTCTATAGGTCCTCGCCTGACCATTGGCTGGCCACCCGCGCATCAGTCGTGAATATCGAGCAACCAGGAGACCAACCCCACGCCCGATACGATGTTGGTTTTGTTCGAGACTGCTGCGGGCCACGCGCTGTTCAAGGTGCAGGATGAGGCCAAGCTGGCCAGTGCCGACGACGTGTTCAAGCACTTTTCGACGCCCGAGAAGGCCGCTAAGGTGCTGAAGCTCAAGGGTTTCAATGCCTTCAAGGACACGACGGAGGCCGTGGCCGCCGCTACCGACATGGTGGACGGCAAGATGGGCAAGACGCTCAAGAAGTTCCTCAAGAAGAACGTGGTCGACGCTGGCCTCAAGGACAAGCTGGCCGTGTCGGACAAGGCTCTCGGCTCGCTCATCAAGGAGAAGCTCAGCATCGCCTGTGTCAACGACAGCGCCGTGAACGAGGTTATGCGTGGCATCCGTGCCAACATGGACACGCTTATCACTGGCCTGGAGGACGACGACCTGAAGGCCATGACGCTCGGTCTGTCGCACTCGCTCTCGCGCTACAAACTCAAGTTCAGCGCCGACAAGGTGGACACTATGATTGTGCAGGCCATCGGTCTGCTGGACGAGCTGGACAAGGAGATCAACACGTACTCGATGCGTGTGCGCGAGTGGTTCGGCTGGCACTTCCCTGAGATGGGCAAGATCGTCACGGACAACCTGCAGTACGCCAAGTGCGTGCTCAAGATGGGCATGCGCACGCAGGTCAAGACTCTGGACTTCTCGGACATCCTGTCGGAGGACGTCGAGGCCTCCATGCGCGAGGTCTGCGAGGTGTCCATGGGAACGGACATCTCCGAGGAGGACGTGATCAACATCTCGGCTCTGTGTGAGCAGGTCATCTCCCTCACGGAGTACCGTGCCCAGCTCTTCGATTACCTGAAGAACCGCATGAACGCCATTGCCCCCAACCTCACGGTTATGGTGGGCGAGCTGGTTGGTGCTCGTCTCATTGCCCACGCTGGTTCTCTGATGAACCTGGCCAAGCACCCGGCTTCCACTGTGCAGATTCTCGGAGCCGAGAAGGCTCTGTTCCGTGCCCTTAAGACCAAGCACGACACCCCCAAGTACGGTCTCATCTACCACGCTTCGCTGATCGGCCAGACTGCCCCCAAGCACAAGGGTAAGATCTCGCGTGTGCTGGCTGCCAAGACGGCGCTGGCTGTGCGTGTGGACGCTCTGGGCGACTCCACCGAGGCCACGATCGGCTTCGACAACCGCGCCAAGGTGGAGGCCCGCGTGCGGCAGCTGGAGAACGGCTTCTCGGGCGTGCCCAACAGCAACGGCAAGACCAAGAACGAGTCCAAGAAGTACGTCAAGACGGAGACGAGCAAGTCGTACAACGCTGACGCTGACATGACTGTGTCGAGTAAGAAGCGTAAGGCTGAGGCGGCTGACGAGGACGAGGCCCCTAAGGTCAAGAAGGACAAGAAGCACAAGAAGAAAAAATCTGCTGAAGAGAACTCGGACGATAAGAAGGACAAAAAGAAGAAGCACAAGAAGAAAAAAAGCGCCGAGGAATAGATGACTCCCGGCATTTGCGAGTGATCGGGCGGAGATCCCGGTTGTAAGCTAGCTAGACAAGACTGTAGCTGGGTCGGCTGGTCGCTTGCCTTGCCCCCTTGCTCTTTATTGTTTCTTCTAAGGGCGGCTATGCATGTTGTATGCCCCCTAGTAACTTTAACATTTCGCTTTTCATATCCCATTCTTATGCGTAGGTTAACTTAACCTGGCAAAGCAGTCTTTGGTATCTTGACACCAATGGTCTCAGTTATTAACCCTTTAAGTGAATGAGCGATCCTGAGCAGCAAGAGAGCAGCAAGACCATCATGACTCGCTGGCTGGAGGTGCGCGGCAAGGTGCAGAGAGTCATGTTCCGCCAAACGGTTATCCGTGCCATGCAGAAACGCGGACTGGAGGGCGGCGCCTCCAACGACCGCCAGGACAGGAACCTGGTTCGAATGACGCTGCGTGGAGACTCCGAGCGCATGGAAGAGCTGGTGGCCGCGCTGCGCGAGGGTAAACCCATCAACGACTGGGGCGCCAAAGCCACGAGCGTTGAGGACGTGGACGAAGAGCGCGGTGTGGCACTGGAGGCGCATCAAGTGACCACGACTACCGTCGACAACCGCCACTGGAACCCCAACGTCACCATGTTCCTCTAGGACAACAGCGTACACTCAAGATGCATCAATGAAAGACGAAAGACAAGCTAGTCTATTACACAACAGAGTCTGCACTTCCTCCGCTTGAGCTCCGTCGTCCTAATCGTCGTCACTGTCGTCGGCATTGGTCTGGCCGCCGCCCAGCATCCCCGCCAGCAGTGACGACGGGTCTGTGGCTCCCATCTCCTCCTGCGCTTTCTTCATCTCTTCCGGGTCTGTACAAACAACAAGACAGGTCAGTATCCAAACTCGATATACTACGTCCCCATGCCACGCAGGCACGTACCCATTCCCTCCGACAGCTTGGGCAGAATATACAGCAGCCCGATGGGCACCACAATCGTCAGGAACGATGGGTTCATAATGAGGCCCAGTAGGTTGAATTTCTCGCGCTGCTCGAAGTAGTCGAGCTGCTTGACGGGCTCCACGATCAGCGGATAGTCGGCGCGCATCTTGGGGGCGCCAGGGTACTTGTACTCGAGCGCGCGGATAAGTCCATCGGCCGCCACATCCACTTTGTACTGGCTGAAGAGGAACTGCGTTGACGGAATGTCCACCACGTAGCGGGCCGGCTCCAAGTCGCGGAACACGAAGGAGCCGTCCGCCCGCACAAAGGTGGTCTGCTCTCCGCCGTTCAGCTGCACCTTGAGAGGCCCCACCTTCTCTGTCACGGAGCCTTGAGGGTATACAGTGCCGCTGATCTCGAAGGCCTGCGTGGATGACGCCAAGAGCAGCGCTACCAGCGCCCACAGCGACATTGTCATCATCGTCTCCTGCAGTGACGTCAATAGTGACAAGGGGAAGAAGAGCAGCGGTAGTTAGGTGTGGCGCACACAAACCTGTCGAAAGTGATATTGAAGTGGTGCAGTCTCATATACGAACTCACGTGGCTTGATGAAACCCAGGAGATATTTTCAGACTATTGTTTAATTAACGAAGCTATCTCCATCGTTGACCACATGAAGCAGATATCGTAAGCTGTTCAACGAGAAGAGTCAATAAGAGAAGACGTCGTCTCCAAGCCGACAATAATGCTCAAGGTATTCCCGATAAAAATCACGTCGAAGAGGGCTTGTTGCAGATGCTCGACGGATGGAAAGAGTTCCGGGCAACGACTTTTGATGAGGTGGAGAATGCCTCAACACGAGTGAACAATGAATGCACCGAGCGCCAACCAATAAGTAACCTCGAGGTCAAACCGTCATCGCAGATGCGTGAGCAGCTCCTTCTATGCCATTTGGTAGTTTTCAACCCTTTGCGATGGCGCTGCACCTCGTGGACGACGACCAGGTGCTGGAAGCGGCACTATCGCTCTTAGATCAACCCGATGACGAAGGCGGAGACTCAATGCCGCAAGCACCGTGCAAGAAGAAGCGAAGTACACGCGGCTACAATCCGAATCGAGCTCGAGAGGCTCAGTACAAAGAACTCCTCGCTCTGCGCCAACAGGTTCCGCAACTGGAAAAGTGTCTGGAGACGCTGAAAAGTGGCATTTTAGCGCCAAAACAGGGAGCAGGCATGGTGGAGCTGTGGAAGAAGCTGGCCATGCACGAACGCAAGTCGAGAGAGAGCGCAGAGGGAGAGAACCGGCGGCTTCGCGAGTTGGTGCGTGAGAACGCCGAGGTGACGAATCGAAGTGTCCAGCAATTGCTGCAGACCAGACAGGAGCAGCTCGAGGGCTGTTCACATTCGACTGGGCAGAGGCCCGATCCTTGGCCTTGGCCGTGCCGACGAATGTACGCCGTCCCGATAAACCCTTGCGATGGCAACGTCTTCCGAGAAATGGCGGAGAGTATCGATGAGGTGCATCGCCACGTGCTTCGAGTGTACAACCCCGATTTAAACTATACAACGCCATTCTCCACGAGAGGGGAGGTTCATTGCCGAGCTATTGCTGACAAAATCCTGCCGTACGACGTCGATTCAGTTGGTGACGCGGCCTGGCAGTTTTTCGCGCATTCTTTCCGACGACCAACGACGAGATTCTACTACCACACGGACTCGCACGAGGTACGAATAGGCTCTTATTTCCTTGTTTTGCTATGCGTATTGGCGCTGATTGTATCCTTATAGGCTACAGGACTCGTGAGTGATGACACGGTTGTTGAAGTCTTCGGTGAAGAACATCGTTTCGGCGAGATTCTACTGGATATTAAAGTAAAGCAGATCGTTCGACGCTACTTAGCTGCCGGGCGCGTCGTGATTGTCTGGCGCGCACTCCTTAGCCCGGAGAAGTTCAAGACGGAGGCTTTGAGCGACATTGTTTACGACGAGAAAGGGGCCCTGGTAATTGAGCCCTTCGCATCAAGAAACCAGAGCGGAGCCAACGAGACAGCATCGATTGTTCACACCTGGCAAACCGTCACCCCAGACATTTCTGAGGATACACGGTGCGCCCACAGTGAATTGGTGCAAGAACTCACTGGGTATGTGCTCAACAGTTGCAGACCTGGTCGAGCTGTCCAGAGCATGGAGAGGACTCTGCGTGCGCAGTCCACGCAGGCGGTGCATTGAAGCCGATAGTGTACACGCAAAAGTTGTTAAAAAATGAAAATATTTTGACTGAATTGACTGGGAAACTTGTTTGTCAATTACGCACACTTCAACCACAAGCAAAACTGAACAATTTATGGTTTTTTTATGCAGTTTTACTCCCTTGAAGACTAGCATCAGTTTTCGATCCACTCCACGTACCTCAGACCATGACGCTGCTCTTCGCTGAGGGCTCCAAGACGACCGAATTGTCGGACGCGAGACTGCGCGAGATCGTGAGCGAGACGCTGCAGAAGCTCGAGACGCAGCGCGGCGCCAAGTTCGAGAAGGCGGTGATCGTGCCCCCGGACTTCACGCGCTTCCACTCGTGCGTGTCAATCGCTGCAGCTAAGAGGGGCACTACATATTAAACTATTATGTTTGTTGCTGTGTTGTGAACTATGCAGGAAGTCCGGTGTCCTGTCACAGTATGCGTACGAATATTTGCAGGACAAGGTGACGGACGTGCTGCCAGCCCTGGGAACGCATGATGCCATGACGCACGACGAGATCAGCAAGGTTAATAGACTAACGAGCTGGAGGTGGAAGATGAGGGTCTATTCGCTTAACTGGTGGCTGGTTATGTATGTTTTGAGTAGATGTTTGGTGATATTCCGAAAGATCTCTTCCGTGTGCACGACTGGAGGTGCATCGCGTGCAGTTGAAAATGCTGTGCGCATGTTGTGAGACTGAGTTAGCCTTGTATTCACTGCAGAAACGACGTGGTGACCATCGGTCAAGTGCCAGCGGAGCTCATCCAGAAGGCCAGCGACGGCAAAGTGAACGAGCCGTGGCCCGCTCAAATCAACAAGCTGGTACGTACTCAGTTTGCTGTCGTGAATTCGAGCATCGACTGACTTCTGCTGTTGTTCTAGCTGTGGGATGGTGGCCATGATCTGGTGCTTTCCATCGGTCAAGTTGTTCCGCACGAGGTCATGGGAATGGCCAATTTCAACAAGAATATCTTTGTTGGAACTGGCGGAAGCGAGGGAATCAACTTCTCGCACTTCATCGGCGCCGTGTACGGCATGGAGCGTATGATGGGGCGTGCCGACAACCCGCTGCGTCGTATCCTGAACTACGCGTCCACCAACTTTCTTCAAAAACTCCCTCTCATCTACATCCAAACGGTGATCGGACGCGGGTACCGGATAAGATATTGCTATCCTGCTTTCGTAAGTGACCTCATTACTGACTTGGTATTGTATTTGAACTGCAGAGAGAACGGCAACCTCGTGACGCGCGGCGTGTTCATCGGAGACGACGAGGAATGTTTCATGAAAGCTGCTGAATTGTCGCTGGAAGTAAACTTTGAGCTTCTGGATGCGCCAATTGACAAGGTGGTGGTGTATTTAGACCCGGAGGAGTTCAAGTCCACTTGGCTCGGTAACAAATCCATCTACCGCACGCGCATGGTAATTGCGGATGACGGTGAGCTTATCGTGCTTGCTCCCGGTGTGGCTCGCTTCGGCGAGGATAAGCGTATTGACGAGCTTATCCGCAAGTATGGCTACCGTACGACACCGGTACGACCTCGACACAGGATAATTGTGCTTATCCTGCATTGATGCTTACTTATGTTGCTGATTTGTGCTTTACCAGGAAGTGCTTGCTCACCTGAACGCCAACCGGGACCTAATGAAGAACCTGAGTGCAGCAGCACACTTGATCCACGGCTCGTCCGAGGGTCGCTTCCGTGTCACGTACTGTCCTGGACATCTTACGAAGGAGGAAGTTGAAGGTGTGGGCTTTGGCTTCGGAGATCTCAAAGAAATGAGTGCAAAGTATCCTGTGGACAAGCTTCAGGATGGCTGGAACGTCGATGCAAATGGCGAGCGATTCTTCTACATCTCCAACCCTGCTCTGGGTCTGTGGGCTTATCGTGGTCGGTTCGAGGGCTCGCCACCGTCTGACGCCACCTCAACCTCTGCAAGTGCCACAACGACCAGCCTCTCGGCTTCTGCGGATACGACTGAAGCCTGCCTCGACGCCGGCGTGGGCGGTGGTCCCTTCAAGCACACATAAGGAGGTGATGTTCAAGCTCCGTGTTCGTGTCGACCTGCTAGTCTACCGAAGCAAATACTGTAGTAAATCTTAGAGCAACAGCCTTGAGCTCTTCCGCAAGGCTACTGGAAGAGGAGTGCAATTGGACGATGACTGCATTTGTGATTTCCTTCCTCTTCCCTCGTGTTTGTTTCTTGTTTCGAAGTTTTGTTGACAACCTGCACTTTGACTCGGGACTTTTTTTTATCTAAAGACCGCGAGAGCATTTCCCTGTGTCTACTTGTCCTCCTGCGTCTGGTTGTATCCCTTGTACTGTCGCCAGCACTCCTCCAGCGCGGTCTGCTCCTTCCGCGTCTCGTCGATCCGGTGCCAGTTCTTCTTGAGCGCCTTCTTGTACGCCGAGTACGTCTCGCCGCAGTTGGTCTCCACCTCGCGCAGCCTGATCACGAAATAATTCCGGGAAAAAAAAAGAAATTAGCCACCACTCCCCTTTATCTTGAAGTTTGCATGCTGAATTGTTACGCACGTCTTGAGCACGGCGGCCGTGACCTTCTCGCCCTGAACGAGGCAGGCGCGCGGGTTGGCGTCGCGCTGCTTGCAGCGCATGAACTCCAGGTTGGCGTCCGCACACTCGTGCGCCAGGATCCGCGCGGCGCACGTGAGGCTCGTGTTGTCCGTGTCCGGCAGCTTGACGGTCTTGCGTTCCTCGGCCATGGCTACTGTGATGTCGTAACTTGACGCCTTCCCTTCCAGAGTCTCACCACCAAAACAAAAAAACGAGCGGCTACCCTGGTCTTGTGTGTCGTACATATTTGTGTGTTTCTTACATAATGACGGTTGATGTAAGCTTCAAGAAGGGAAAAGCAGACAGAGTTGAAGACTAGGATTGCTACACTTGTGCCATCTGCATTATGTCTTTGCACTAATGCTGCTGCTCGAAATCCCACTGCTGACGTACGCTCGTGTTGCCCTCCTCGTTCAGCCTCTCCTCGGCCTCTAGCACCTCCTCCAGCTCCACGCGCTTCATGTGCGGCTGGTCGCGTTCCTTGTCGCTGTCCTGCAGGTTTAGACGCAAATAGTATTGCATTTTCCTTCAGCACTTACAACGACAAAGGGGAACGAAGTCACCCAGTCTGACAGCAACAGCAACCGTACCAGTTCGCCGAGGAGAACGATGTTGTCACCACTGTGCAATTAGCAAATTAAACACCAATGCCACAAGCGTTAGGTCTTCACTCTCCAATCCACTCCAAATCAAATGACGGCGTAGCATTATAATGCTGTATGGTGGATCCACTGAGCCACTGCCGTACCGGATGATGTTTAGGCCCAGTTCGATATCGCAAAACAGTCCTCCAGCCACGTGACGCTCAAATGTGTCTTCTAGAATGATATTCGCTGCAGCAATTCAAAAGCCAACGCAACGCCAACAGCAGTGAGCCAACCACCGTTCCAGAGGAGCAGCAGAGTCAACCCGACGCTGGTTCCTGCCCAAAATCTGAGGCAAAACCACGTAGCAAGCAACGCACAGTACTGATCGAAACTCCGCAGGTATCCAACGAGGTGCCGGCCGTCCCGCAAGACCATCAGCACTTGCTCTGCTCAACGTTTAAGGAGAACCACGTCACCAAGTCAGTTTTCCACGCAAATCGAGGCTAAATCGAGGTAAAGCGCCGCATAAAATACACCGGCGAGACCGCAAGAAGCAGGTCTTCCAAGCACGTACTGTCTAGTTGCTGGATAAGGCTGCTGTTGCCCGGGAAGATGCCGCTCATGGTGCCCTCGGTGCTCTAGCTTCAGTCGTGCTTTACTCGGCAGTTCCAATTCACAATTGAATCGTTCGCTACATTCTTACATTATTGGCTGAATTTAAATACGAATTTCAGCCAGTAAGATGTAGTCCTGGATCTGCGGTGATCCTTCCTTTGTTTGGCAGGCAGCTAATTGCACGACACCACTTGCAGCGATCATGTTTGCGTCTCGAGTGCTGCGGATGGCGGTGACCAAGACCTCGACGGGTCTCGTGGGTCTCAAGGTGAATCCGAATGCTCGCCAGGACCTCATCAAAATCTATCGCCGAACGCTCGAGGAGGTCAAGGTGCGACAAGGCTATTGAGCAATGTGAAGAGCTGCTGGTGAGTACAGGGCTGACTCTATCACTATTTGCCGCAGGTGCTGCCTCCTGAGGCCAAGAACTACCGCAATGCCGTGGAACAGATCACCAACTTCCGTCTGAACGTGGTGGAGAGCAACGAGGATGTACGAGACGAGAGCAATAGTATTCTGGTGGTACAGTGAGTCGGAAAACTGATGAGTCGGTGGGTTTGTGCTGTAGGAGAACGTCATTGAGCGCAAGATCAACTGCGGTCAGCTAGAGGAGCTGATCGAGCAGGCTGAGGACGAGCTCACCGTCATTCCTGTGTACATTGGTGCGTGCTGTCACCAAGTTTGCAGTATGTCGGTCTAGAGTGTTTGACTCAATGTGTATGCCGTTACTGCTGCAGAGCACAAGCTGTGGGAGAGCCCCGTTGAGGCCGACAAGTAAGCAATGCTGCATCCTTCTGCTCGTGTGTGAGGCATGTGACGGGACGAGTACTCGCAGCATGGACAAAAGAGTTAAATACACAGCACATTCTACACAGCAGCCAGCCAAGGTGAACGAACGTCGATGCAAAAGGGTCTATGTATTTGTCTACCGGTGCACAGAGTTTGGTCCAGATTAGTTGCGGATCTTGCGACTGCGAGACAGATTCGACTTGATACCCGTGGTTTCGCCTCCGTACTTGCCAGCCTCGCCCACGCGCACGTCGCGAACCTGGCCCTTTCTTCTGATAACAGCCTTGCGGTACTGCATACGCTTCTTGACACGCGGGTTGCGGTTCAGCTTGCTCTTGTGGGCCTTGAGGCCCTTGTTCTTCATGATCTGGTACGACGCGCCACGCTTGCCACCCTCCAAGTCGCTGTCCTCGTCGCTCGATGCCAGAGCAGGAGTCTCGTGCGTGTAGAAGTCCTTTTTGGCCTTCTTGAGCTCCGCCTGGTCGCGCGCAGTCTGTTCGTAGAAGCGCTCTGCCTCGGCCAGCTCCTCGGCTGATACCTCCGTCGATTTATTCTGCTTCTTCGACTTCTTGGCCGCAACCTGTTCGCCGTCTGCACTGCGCTTGCGTTCCGACTTGGCGAAGAACTTGTCGAGCCCGTCGTCGGTCTTGGGTTCGCGCTCGGCAGGCAGCTCCTTCGAGAGCAGGTCCTGCAACTGACCGTCCAATACTTCGTCTAGAGACTGGAGTTTGTTCAGCTGTTTCTTTAACAGCAGCAAGTGCATCAGCACAGGGTGGTCCGACACGCTCTTGCCTTCTGCACGTAGCAGCAAGTAGAACGAGATGTTGGCCGAGTAGTTCAGCAGCAGGTTCTGGCGGGTCATCAAGTAGCGCAGTCCCATCTGCAGCTGACGCGATTTCCGACGTACGGGTCGTAGTTTAAGTACAGCCGGTGTCACAATCTCCTCCAGCTCCTTTGTGGTCGATTCCAGTTCCGACATTAGCCCCAATAGCTCCGGTGCCGACTGGTTCACGATCTGCAGCTTGTCCTTCTTGGACATCTTGGAGAAGTCCTTGTGCACCTGCTCCACGGTCTCCGCACCTCCAGCGCCGTTATCGGCGAGCGTGGCAATGTCAGCGAGTTGATCCTCGACCAGCTCTTCGTCATCCACCGGTGCCGTCTCGTTCTCCTGTTCGCTCTCTTCCTCCTCATCTCCGTCAGCTTCAGGCTCGTCGATACCAAAGTCCTCGTCGTCCATCATCTCCGCCTGTTTGCGTTGCAACTCGAGAGCAGCTTCTTCTTCATCCTTGGCGATATCCTCGTCCGATTCGAGCTCGTACTCCGCCGTGTCTGCTGAGTAGAAGGTCTTGCGGTTCTTGCCCCATTTGCCTTCCATCTGCATCACCTTCTTGCGCTCAGCGTCGGCGTCGTACATGTTTTCATCATCATCCATGTCGCCATTGTTTTCCTCTTCGTCGTCCTCGTCCCCGCCGAGTTCCAGCACGTCCTCGCCTGCCAACTCGTCATCCTCCGACTCAACCTGTTCGCTGTCGCTGTCGTTCTCGGACGGATCGTCGTAGAACGTCAGCTCTGCATCCTTCTGCGCCTGCTGCGCCTCCTTCAGCTGCTTCTTGCGCAGACGCACCTCCGCGCCGCCGTCGCCCGTGCGGGACGAGTGCCTCGCCTTGCGTCCCATTGCTCGTCACTAACTGCACTTGTTGGCTGGTGGCTGGTGCTCGTAGATTGCATCGTTTATGCCACGTTAATTTTATGTTTACCACATCGTTAAGTACGCAGGGGATGCGAACTTAGCACGTGTGGTCGCAGTTCCCGATTGACCAGCATGCGGGCGGCAGCAATACGAGCGGCTAGAGCGGCTTCCTGCAGCCAGCGCAGCGGCGCGTCCCTGATAACGAAGGGCCTGGGGGCCTCCTCCATCCGTTCGCAGTGCGTCGCAATGCCAGTTAGAGCGTTCGCGTCTGCTGCCAACGTAGCACAACACGAAGCAACGCACAAGTTCGGTTGGGCTGAGACGGACATCGCGCCGCCGTCTCCAGGCCGCGGCATTATCGGCCGCTCCGCCAACGTAGATGTGACCAAGAGTCAGAACCCCATCCAGCGGTGGCACTGGCTGTGGAAGATGCTGGGCTTCCTGAACGAGGACGACCGCTTGTTCCGTCACTCGACCGCCGTGTTCCAGAGCTGCATGAACTACACCGCCAGGCCAGAATACTACCGCGCACTTGGGCTTCCGCGCTCCTTTCGCGCACAGCAGGCGCTGCTCATGACTCATGTGTGGCTGGTGCACCGTCGCTTGGCGCTGGAAGGCGATCAGGGCAAGATCATGCAGGAGCTCATGTTCGACCGCCTCTGGGAGGAAACCGTTGTGCGGATCCGCTACCAGGACATCTCGGAGCTCACAGTGAACAAACACTTGGCTCAGGTGCAGCAGGTCTGCTTCAACGCCTGTATCGCGTATGACCAGGGCTTGAAGAACGGTCCCAACGCTCTCCAAACGGCAGTGGCCCAGCATTTGCTCGAGAATGAGACACCCGAGGGTTTGCGTATCGCCAGCATCATGGCCGAATACATGAAGCGCGAGCTCAAGAACCTGGAAAAGATCGATGCCAAGTACATCATGGAGGGAACTATTCCGTGGAGCCCGTTGCCGGAGACCCACGTGAAGTCCATCCCTGAGGACGACAACGACGATGTGGTGCTCATTGGACAGCGCTTCGGCAACTGGCGCTCGGCTCTGGACAACCGAGGCAAACTTTACTACTGGAACATGACGACGCGATACTCTGTCTGGGACCGACCGACAGGCGACAAGCTCCACGAGGGCGAGGAGCCGAAGTAAACCACACCTGCCTACCGATCTGTCAGTCTGTTCGTCTCATCTATTGTGTCGACAGACGCGAATGATCAATCGATAGAGAATTCCATACAACGGGGCAGCAACTTCAGTAGTTCAAGTGGCATCTAACTGTTCTGCTGCGTTGCGTATTAACTTCCTTCGCAGCAATCAATACACGAAACAAAAACTGCGTCTTCGTCTTTCGGTGCCCTCAGGTCCGAATACTGTGCGCAGTTTCGTGTTGAGGTCCTAGTGGTTTAGTTCATGGCTCTAATTGGCGGCTGCTGCCTTGTTGGCCTCCTCCCTGGCCTTCTCCTCCGCCGCCACGCGGTCGCGGCGCTCCTGCATTTTCTGCCTCACGTAGGCATCCGACGCCTTGGCGTGCTTGAAGTTCTCCGAGCGCATGCGGATCTTCTCGTTCTTAAAGCAATGGTCCAGCGCTGTCTTCACGTCACCGCAAGCGCCGAAGAACTTGGCGTACGGGTTGTTCTCGTGGCACTCAAGCAGCGCCTTGATCTCCTATTCAGCCAATTGGCAGTAAGCGGCCAGACTCCAGATTGCAATTCTACTGGATGCAATAGCCCTTGTAGTATGTACGTACAGCCTGGCAGTCAGGGTGAGGGCGGTCAAGCGGCGCGTGCATGTTGTCGAAATAAACTTTTGAGGTCGAAAAATGACACCCATCACACTGACCGTACCGTGCAGTATAGCTCCTAAGCACTTTTGACAATACCGGTAGTCAAACAAAATCAATACCGGTATGGATACCGAAAATACCGGCATTTTTAGGTGGTGGCTGTGATATTCGGCGCCATACAAACCCCAAGATAAAAGTCGAAAAATCCGGGTAGGCCTCAACTGCATTCCGGACAGGTTCTTCTCGTACTTAGTGGGGGATCCTGTATGAACTCCGAGCCAATAAAAGATTCTTCGCACTCCGTCGCACGGTGCGCGCAAAAAAGGCGCCCCCGAGGAGCGACCTTCGGAGCACCTCTCCCTCATCGCAAAATTCGCACCAAATTATCACGGGAACACACACGCCAATATATAGGAGCAAGCGCTCCGTGTGAGTACACGTACACGCCAACGGTAGAGACCTCCTGTGTCGAGCAAGCTCCTTCGTCTCCATCTCTGATAGGAACGTCGACGGCGCGTCGGTGACGGTCTTCGGTGTGAGGATGTTGGCCCAGACCAGAGCCATGCCCATCAGTCCATGTAGACGACCAGTGCTCCTGTGGAGAGAGCGTCCATCACTTTCGTGAATATATCGACTCACAGCAGGGAGGGTTTCTGACGAGGCTTTGAGCGACCTCACAATTATTACTCTTGTTGTGAGACGGCAAGAATTGAACCTCGATACATGAATCGGAAGTTGACTTGGGTATCGTTGAGCAAGCGTTGGAGCTACTTGGCTACGCAGATCGATCCAAGCTTTAAGCTAATATAAATAGAGCTTGTAGTATCTTGACGTAATTCTTGTGCCGGTCGTTCGAATACGTGCTCGTGATAGCTCCAGAGTACTGAAGACGAGGTCGAGCATTGTAATGACCGGTGGCCATGGAAGTAGTCAAGGAACAGAACTGAACCCGATTAACAAAGAGACCAAACCAAGATAGACATCGCTAGGTAATGAATGAAAGAAATGACTTCATTGAAAGAGTTAAACCATAGACTCAAACAAAAGGAGACAAAAAAACTGCGGCACCATCGCGATCGATCACACACACTGAAACAGGCGTGCCCGGCGCTCCAAGAGCGTTTTACACAACCGAAAGTGTAAATCTTCAGCATCTGCATGTCGTGGATTGCATCCGCGTCGCCGAAGTTATGGTGGTTGAGTCGTTCAATCTCCTGTTGCGCAGCGGTGATGAATCGCTCGCTTGCGCTCATTAGAGCGGCATAGTATGTCGCGTACACCGGCGTCTACGTAGTCACCGGGTTCATTGCCTGCAACGGCACCGGCGTCTGCGGAGTCATTGTAGTAGTCTGCGAAGCCACCGGGTTGCCCGGTGGAGGTGACACCTGATGAAGTTGCTCTTCAGAAGGCACTGAGGCCTCGTCCTGCTTCGTCGCCTTACGATAAACGCTCTGAAGCTGTTTCTTTTTAATGTGTAGCGTGTCCACAATCACTTGCGGCTTGGCTCCTCCTCGCTTCAGTGCACGCATGGTGTTGGCCATTTCGTTCGTGATTGTCAGCCTTCTTTGTGCCATTGTTGCTCGTTGCTGTTGCATCTCAAAGAAGAAATGTGACCACGAAAAAAGCTCGTTGCTTTTGAAGTTGCCATCGCGCTTCCGCATGATGTATCCATCCGTATTTCCACCAATCAATGGGCTGAGCTTGTCGCGATCGGTATCTGCAAAGGAAAACAAATCCAATCCAGAACGAGTCATAGCACCACCACGATAATCGTAGAATAAGAAGAGGAACCACCGTCCTGGTAGGACAATCGTAGACTATGAAGAGGCTTAACAAAAGAACGGAACTGTTGCACACTTCGTGGTATCACTTCGTTTCATGCAGTCAGTCAGGCAGGCACAGACTCTGGTCTGGTCCAGAGCGCCAGCACATGGCTTCTTCTTCTCATTCTTCATTCCGCTGGCAATGGTGTGAATAACGCCTCACTACAGGCGGATTGCGCGCCTGCTTCGTCGACTACAATATGTTGACGACAACAGAGAAGATAGAGAGCAAATAAAGTTCGCCCACCTTCCGCTTGACAGCGCCAGGTCAATGGCTCAACATCCTGGAAGAAGACGCGCACAATTGGGAGGGCGTAATTCTATGCAAGTTCGGCTGCACAACGTAAGAGACGTATTTTGTTCTG
Organism: Phytophthora cactorum; assembly: GCA_016864655.1. NCBI lineage: Eukaryota > Oomycota > Peronosporomycetes > Peronosporales > Peronosporaceae > Phytophthora > Phytophthora cactorum. Next base: position 142,088 of record NHQK01000085.1, read on the forward strand.
TCTTTTATTCTAACTAATCGCATTGTTCAGTGACGAAATAGGAATAAGACTAAAAAAACGTGAAGTCCAGCCTGAAATGCTCTGTTTCCCCGTGGAGTGCATTAAGGGCAAGCTGTGAGGGCTAATTCTTGGAGGAATTCCCCGGGTTTTTAAGAGCCTCTTACATCTAAAGTTTGGATTGCAAAACAAACTCACGAATGCTGACCTTCGCGTTCGCTACCATGCTGGAGACCATGCTCAGACCTTAGATTGGCATCTTGGCCGACCTGCAGACGCGGGTGCGGGCGCCGCAGAGGAAGCAGGAGAGGAAGACGCAGAGCAGCCCGACCCGGACGAGGAAGCATGGGGGGGGGGGGGGGGCTGCCCAGCAAGCGGAGCAGGTGCATCATGATGATAGTTTCGCTTGCTAAGCAGTCATCCCTCATGCTTCCTACGATGATAGGAACATCGGAATTACCTTGGTCAGGTGGCAGAGTCTTCGAGTAGATGCCCCACTTTTTCGGAATCAAAGTAATCTTCTTCCGTAATTTCTTGCATGCGCTGCTCCTTGCAGTGACCGACCGAACCATATCTCTATTACGAACTTGAACAGACGTACTCGGACGCTTCGAAAAAAATTGATACGTGTTTTTTTTTAAATCATCAAAAGCCTCGTGAAATTCTTCCCACGAGTCGCTGAAGCCATGGAATCACGCGGGCACTGTTTCCTTGCCTCTGACAACTTAGGTTCGGTGTGCCTTTGGTTTAAATTCGGTAGAAGCAGTACTTTCGGTATGCGCGATCTCGCCTTCGCTCAAATCCGCAATCTCGCTGGCTTCGTCAACGCCGACTCCTGTCAGACCTTGTGAGCTAACACGCTCCCTCTCACCGTCATCCGTGTCGTCCGAGCTGTAGTCTCCACCGCTGTCGTTCGTCTGGGCTTGTGGCTTCTCTTCGTAGTCGGAGTCTCCGTTGCCGCATCCAGACGCTTCGTCGTCGGCGCTGTCCAACGCAGTCAGGGCTTCTCCAAGCGCACTGTTCCCCGAATCGGAATCAGAATCAATCCCAAAGAGTTCTTGCAGCGCGCGAGCTTCCCAACGGTCATGACGCCTCTTGTTGCCAGCCAGTCGTTGCTCGTTTCTCAGATACTCCGAAATCGTGCGAGTCACATTTCTCCGGCCTTCCTTCGCAAAAAGCGTTGCTTGCCTCTCGAGCCGAGATCGCGCTACCTTCTCAGCTCGTTGTGCCTCCAACGTCCCACGTTCAGCCGCAGTAAGCTTGGGCTGCGTCTCTCGATTTAGTGTACACTGTGACTCCGCAGCGCCGCGCTGGACACGCGCGCCACAGTTCCGTCGCCTGTATGCGGTGGGTACTACCGGCCGTCAGCCTGGATAGATGCGTAGAGTTAGCGCAGGCCGTACATGCAGAGAATTAACAGATAGCGTACCGTGTGCGCTGAGCGGCCCATGTTTGTATGGCGACCTTCACTCTTTATTTGCGTCCAAAGGGGGGAATCGTCCAATACCAGACAATCAGTTGCGCGCCAAAAAAAAACCTTTAAAAACCCAGGACTTCCCTACGTCATATATTTTGTCTTTCTTTTATCTTCTTTACACTCAAATGCAGCCCAAACCGCAGAAACTGGCTTTATCTGGTCCACCAAATAATTAAAAGATTTAACAAAACCCACACTGAACCTAGGGTTTATTGATAGCGTCGGTGGTAGCATCGCCTCCCGCTTGGAACAGCTTGGGTGAAGGCACAGAAAAAAATACTCTTTGAAAAATGACATCCATCACACTGTGTTCGGTAGCATTACCAAACGTGCGGCCAAAAAAAGTAGGAGTACTATGACCGATAGTACTGGTAGTACTGGAAATAATAAAATATCAAGAAAATACTACTGCTACTGTTTCCTTTAAAACAAATAGTACTATAATTTGCTCTCGTACCGGTGTGGCTACCGAAGGAACCGGTAGCTTTAGGTGGTGGCTGCAAAAGCAGTCTGCAAGCGATCACCGTTTACAACCAGCAAGCGATGGACGGCGCCAACTTTACCCCCCAGCAGAAGGCCGAGCTCGTCAACCGAGTACGTCTGCAGCTATCGTGACGGCAATGCATCTGCGGCATCGTGCGCTGTGAATAGCTCTATCGCCGCGTACTGACCTCTCAATAACTGACGGTCTCAATTGTTGTGTGCGACTGGCAGGTCCGCTCGGAAGTGCAGCAGCAGGCGCTGCAGGAGCTGACGCAGAACCTGCAGGAAAAGTGCTTCGACAAGTGTATCACGCGCCCCAATGGCAAGCTGGACGGCAAGCAGCAGAACTGCCTCGCTCTGTGCATCAACAGATACATCGACACCATGAAGGTGGTATCGGAAGTTATGGTGCAGCGCGGCCCCCAGGTGCGTCAGCCTCATCGAGCGGTGCGCAGGCAAGATGAATTCGCTTTTAACGCTATGTTTGGTATAATGAATTCCAGGGCTAAGCGTTCGGATCGTTCGGTGTTGTTGGTTGCGAGTCGACAGCCAGGAACAGCCAGCCAGAGATGCTGCAGTAGTAGCGGGTCGCGAGCCTGTAGTTTCTTTAGAGGAATGCCGCGCTTCAATACACAATTCTATCACCTCTCTGTTTGGTGCTGCCTCTGATTGACGTAGAAAACCTCTAGACTCTATCATTGCTTGCAGGCACATTTCAAGCGGATACGAGTCGATACCTTACGAGTTGAAAGTATCGACTCGTAAGGCAACACCAGAGGTAAATAAATGAGGAAGCCGACACGGTATGACGGGATTGAACTGCTTTATTCTTGCTCGTTCGTTGACCAGAGTTAAATAGTAAGCCTACGACCGACCAAGGCTAAGGCGAGGTCGAACCCGCAAGCAACCGACTCCATAAGCGACGCTACCGCAATTCCTGCCAGCCTTCGTTCGGGACGTATCAGCAGATACGTCACACAAACACCAGCTCCTGAACTGCCAGCTAGACGTTGACGAGCGCACGCTCCGCTTCGCAGCAGCAGCGCGCGATCACGACGACTTGGTCCGCTTAGTTCTTGGCGTCCGCCTGGCGGGCCAGCTCGGTGATGGCCATGTCGCCCTCACCGTGGTGGCGGATGTAGCCAGCCAGAGCGAAGGTGTCCGACTCGCCCGTGAAGACGCCGTTGGCGTTCACGCGGCCGACGTTGATCTGCACCGAGGCGTGGTCCTTGGCCGCAAGGATGCGGTTGGTCCACGAGCTGTAGACGACAAAAGACAACGGCAAACTAATTAGCACCTGTGCATGCAGCTCCGAGCGCATTGGAGTCATCAAAGCGAGACGCACCACTTGCGCGGGATGTAGATGTCGATCGACTGGCCGGCCTCGTTCTGCATGGTTACTTGTCTAGAGTCAGTTGAATTCTTCAATAAAAAGCTCGGCCGAAAGTCGCTGTTGACATGGAGCTCCCTCAAACCAATGGCCCTGACTGTACGTTACCGGTCGTTCTTACAAACATCAAGTCAAATTTCTCCTCTTTCTATCCCTCTGGAATCTGATACGATGTGGTGTGGCGCACATAGGGATATCATCGCCACTCAGAGCGAGGTGGCCAATACTGAAGGCGAGAAGCTACGATGTCGGAGCAGATCACGGAGCAGCAGGTGGTGGCCACGTACAAGAGTCTGCGCGCCGAGGTGCGGCAGATGGCCGAGAAGATCTCCGAGCTGGAGGTGGAGACCACGGAGCATGACCGCGTGATCCAGACGCTCAACGAGCTGCCCAACGACCGCAAGGCCTACCGCATGGTGGGCGGCGTGTTGGTGGAGCGTACAGTACAAGAGGTGCTGCCCGCCGTAACGGCTAACCGTGACGGCATCGCGCAGGTACTAGCTCAGCTGAACGAGAACATCAAGCAGAAGGAGAAGGCCGCAGACGAGTGGCAGCGGAAGTACAACATCCAGGTGCAGCAGTAAGCGACTGACAGGGCAGGAGGACTACCGCGAGGAGAATAGATTCGCGGCGGGAGTCGTGACACCAGGTGTTGAGTGCATTCGTAGTCCGTTGAAGAACAAGAAGGACTATTTATCCTACCGCAGCGGTCGAGTGCATTGTTTTGATATTGGTACAAGTTGGGCGACAAATGTCGACATCATAGCGAGTTTAAGACTTGCCACTCCCCTCAGTTAATGCGTGCATGAGTCGTTTCTGCAACAAAAATTGAGTTAGCTGCTATAAGAATGGACAAAGCCCATGATCCATGCCATGTTACCTGCAATGCCATGTTGATAGTCTTGACCTGGTCATACTTGGCAGTCACGATCTTCAACTTCTCGTCGAATGCAGTTTCCTGCTGCTCGAGCACACCTTTCAACGAGTAGATCGCCTGGTCCTAGAGAATAATACCACGCCGATCAACATCGCTGCCGACTCTTCACTTGTTGCCCAAAAGCTCTACTCACCTTTTGCTTACACGCCGCTTCAAGCTCCTTGATCCTCGTCACGAGGGGGTCATCTTCAGTGTCGCCTTTCCGTCGCCTTCTTGCTTTCCGGGTCTGCTCACTTGTGTCTCTATCACTAGACGCTGCCGCCTGCTGTCGTTGCACTAGCTCGTCCTCTGACACTGCCAATAGTTGCTCCAACTCCGTCAGCAATTCATCTTGTTGCGTCTTCTGTTCCTTCGCTACGAGGATCTTCTCCTCGCGAAAAAACCTCTCCCATTGTTGCAGTCGCTGCACACAGCAAAGCTATCAGACACAACGCTTCAATTAGAGTCCGCCTGCTATCGCACCTGCTGCAGCTCTTTGTTCTTGTCTCGCAGCTCGCGCATCTGCTGCGTATCGATCTGATTCTCGTGTAGCATTCCCTCAAGTTCGATCACACGCTGCACCTGCAGGTCCATCTCACGCTGGTGCTGCGCGAACTTTTCCTCCATGGCTGTGAGCTCCTCTTGCAGTTCCACATTGTGCTCGCTCAGCAGTTTGCGGTCGTGTGCGTACTTGGAGATACGCAGCTGCAGCTCGTGCTCCCATTTGCTCTGCTCCGTTTTGAAAGCGTACAGCTGCGCGCGCTGCGCCTCCATGCGGCGCTGTAGATTCGTGGCCAGCTCTCGCTCCAATTCCAGCTCGCGAGCGCCCCACCAGTCCCGCGCCTGCTGCGCCTCGTCCTGCGGTACATCAGCCCTAGTATCCGGCGCTGAGACCGGCTGCATCTCAGGGTGAAGTTTCCGTTGTGAAGGTCAACCCGAGAATGAATGCCATTCACTCGAATAAAGTATGTGTTTGTAGTGAAAAGATTGTATCTGCTAGTTGTGTTCAACCACTGAAGTAAACTTTAAGTGAAATGCAGTATCACATAGCGCGACTTCATATCGCCACTTCAACCCTCGTGCTCCCCTCATTTTGTGGTTGCAAGTCACTCGCTCAGTCGCCTCAAGTCTCTTAGCCCACAGCCAGACCCCCAGAATGAACCGCTTCGTCGCCGCCCTCCGCCCTCTGTCTCGCGCTGTCGCGCGCCCGCAGTTCGTGACTTCCCGCGCTGCTCCCGTGCGTTTCTTCAGCGCGCAGACGTTCCTGGACCGCAACGAGGTTAGCGACCGTGTGCTGAGCGTCGTCAAGAACTTCGAGAAGGTGGACGCTGATGCTGTCAAGGAGGCCGCCAAGTTCCAGGAGGACCTGGGCCTGGACTCTCTTGACGTGGTGGAGGTCGTCATGGCTATGGAGGAGGAATTCACCATCGAGATCCCGGACAACGAGTCGGAGAAGCTGCTTACCCCTGCTCAGGTCATCGACTACATCGCCGCCCACCCCATGGCCAAGTAAATGCTGTTCAGTGTATGCATGCTGCTGCGTGTGTCGTAGCGCTGTGTGGCTTGGCTCCTTCTTTTAGAGTGGACGCAGCAGTAAAGACAGTCTTCCCAGAGCCGCCGCTTCAAGACGAGAAAGATACAGGTTCTAGTTTGATGTCAGCGGCGGGGGCTGGTTTAGTGTGGCGTCGCGGTCGCTCGCGCACGAAACACTTAGCCATCATTAACGAAACAAAAAGAAAGCTACTTTGATAAAGAGTCCAGTGTGTTGAGCATGTTGAAGCAATGTGAGGCTGAGATGCTTCGAGGGATGTACACGGCATTGGTTGCTCACGGTGAGCAACTACTGTACATGTAGATCAGCGAACATGGAATGTATCGTGGTTGTGGTGCGTTTCAGCCTGTGTATAGCGATCGTCGCTTGATCATCTCACAATCCGTTTAACAGTTCCACTTCTTTTGACCATTGTTGACGAGCTCCACCGAGCAGCAAGCTCGCTCACACTTGGTATTAACATGTTTTGGCTTGCTAAATAAAATACATCTAAGTACTCCAGCTCTGCACTACCGGTAGGCCTGCTGCCCCCAACAACGCCGGAATGCAGCACCAATGTACCTGCCCTATCTGCAGCTTACTTGCCCTCCCTCTTCTTCTCCGCCTGCAGTCGCGACAAAATATCGTTGATGTGGTTCTTCACGACGGGTTGACCCGTTGCCGTACGCTGACTCAGCTTCACGTGGCGCTTCTTGCGCTGCGTGACCTTCTTCTCCGCCGTCACGATCCGCTTCTGCTTCTCCTCGCGAGCGCGTTGATTCTCCATCTTTGTAATAGCCGCTTTCTTCTTGGCCTTGAAGAACGGGTCGGGCTTCACCACGAGCTTTCTCTCTTCTCTCTCCTGCTGCTTTCTATCAACACGAGCCTCCACCTAGAGCAATCAACCAACTCAGTCAACCCCCACCTTCACTAGCCACTAAGCAGAAACACATTCAGCGTCGTACCTCATCTGCGTCCTCATCCACCTTGCCACTCTTGAGCTCGCTGAAAAACCGGTCGTAGAACGACGACCCGGCCCCGGCGTCTCCATCTCCGCCAGCCGACGCGCTCTCCTCGCGCTTCTTCACCTTCTCGTACTGGCGCCGGCGCTGTGCCTTGTGGATAATGACCTTCTTCTTGCTCTTGGCATCGCTCTTGGATCGCTGGGCCTTGCCCTTGATGAAGCGCTCGATACTCAAGCCACTACCGCGCATGATTGACACTAATTCGCTACTCTCTACTTCTGGCTTCCAACCAATAGCTGCTCGATGATTGGTTGGACAATTTGATGTGGTATACATCACAATATAGCCATCTGAAGACCACTTCAACTTAGAACGAGTGCGACCTGGACGGCGTGGCCGCGTGGTCTGCCTCCTGCTGCTCTAGCTGGTACGCTGGCATCGTCGCAGTGGCCTGTTTGCACCAGCAACCGCAGCCTGTAGGACACGCAGTTTCAACCTCGAACCACTCGCGGAGGTGCGCGGCGTGGCCACCGTGACCGCAGGTCATGCAGAACATGGACTGGCCTCTCACTACGAGCTGACACACCGAGCAGCGCACTGCAAAGTCGCGACAGCTCGAGCACACTGGATCAATTGTTTTCTAGAAATTACATGAGGTTACGTTAGACCAGATTGACAAATATCATCAAATAGAGAGGCAAGTTAACGCACCGCATTGCACGAGCCGCAGATCAGTCCCATCGAGATCCCACGCGGGTCCTGGACGCCGTGAGACATTGTCTTGAGCACCTCGTTGCGCAAGTTCATTGCTCCATAGCGGTACAGTACGTCTGCATACGCCTCCTTGTAAATATCATAGCGGGCCTCGTCTTCAGGGAGTGTCGAAAGCAAACACTTCTCGTCGTCTACAGAGCGGAAACTCAGCTGCAGCAGCACTCGATCATTCGCGTTCACTTCCTCTTCTCGACTGGCGGCACCGAGAGATCCGTGCAGTGGCGAGGGCGTAACCGGATTGACCCTCGGGGACGCAGTCACAGTCATGGAAGGTGCTGGTGACTTGCCATTCACTGCCTGGATGGGAGGTTGGAAAGTGTCTGCCGTAAGTCGAGGTGGAGGAGCCTCCTTCCCGGAGTGTCCACTCCATGTCTTGAAAGGATTCTCCAGCCGCTCAAAGTCCATTTTCCAGCCCGATGGCGGCACTTTTCCATCGCTCCTACTGGTTGAAGAATTACTCCCAATGGATAGTGTGTGGTCTCTAATAGGGCTTGATTGTCGACTGGATGAGGCGCTGGTGGTCCCGTTGCTAGTCAGTGGCCAGTCTTTCAGCGCGCGTACAGCGGCATCTTTATCAAGTGGCAGCGTCTGCGAACGTGCTTCACTGTGGCTACTCGATCGTCGAGCTCCCCTCATAACAGGAGGCGCGTCAGTTGAGTCCACCAGCAATTGCGAGAGAGTATTCGAGGACGAGCGTCTGGAGCGCATGCCGCTGCTGCCCATACTGGCGGTAGCACCTGTCGTAGTAGATCCCATTATGTAGTCAACTTCCTCGATGCTTGAGCGTCTGTCCTCACGCACGACTGGGAGCTGGTCTTCCATTGTGATGGCCGAGGGCGTCACGGAGTCGCGAATCTCATCCGGTTCCTTGCGCTCGGTAGGCTTCAAAGTACACACAATCGACGCTAGCGCTTGCACATCTCCAGCCTGTTCGTACATGTCAAGCACTTTATGCACCAGGCGCTTTCCAAGCGGGTGTGCGCTCCAGGGATGCGACGTCCGCAGACATAGCGACGTCGAGGAATTGACGCTCTTCTTGTAAATGGGTAACTCCACTTCGGGAGCCGTCGAAATCTCCAGCAGCGACCAAATCTGCTGCAAGTCGCTCCGTCCTGATAGCATGGCAGTTCGCGCATTCTGTGCACACGTAGCGGCTAGTGCAGTGCTGGATTCCTCAATTGGAGTCTCGTTGTCGTCTTTTTGAGTCTTGGCTGCTGCATCGCTCTTGGTTAAAAGCCCCTGGAGCACACGGGTCAGATTGTTCTTTGACGACACTCCACGCTTGCCGGGCATGTCTTCTGCTGCTCGCAGCATCCAGGATATCATGGAGCGGTTGACAGCTCCAGTTTGGCTCTTCTTCCGTTTCGCTGACATACTAGCCTTGGGGGATACTGCAGCGGGAGTAATACCCCGCGGTACGAGGTCAGTCTGGTACGTCAAGATTGAAGACACACCGCAAAGCTTGGACAGGTCGAGGATCGTGACGCTGATACTCAGATCCAGATTAAGCGCCGGTGCAGCTTGCTCCACGCGTTTTAGTCGCTCTGCCTGGTTTGCGCGGATAGAGGATCGCGGAGAGAGCTGGAGACCAGCCGTAGCACTTGTCGGCATGGATAGAAGATGCTCCGGATTGTTCACTGGTAAATGATACTCTGCACTTGAGAAATACGTGTTCAAGTACTCGGATCCAGCGTGAATGGTAGGCTCCATCTCGTTCACTCCACTCAATACATCATCGTTTCCATTCGTACCTCCACTGCCTGAAGAATAGTACATTGACGCATGGCGATATCCATGCGAGTGGTTATCCACATCCTCACCAAAACCTCCCATAACGCCACTGTCCATCAATTCCTGTGGTTGCTGCTGCTGTCCAGCCCAATCGTTGGTGCCAACGTCCATAGATCCCATGATGTTGGCTGACGATAGAAGCTTCACAGGAGGTTTCTTGTTCTTCTTGGTCGCGAAGCGGGAGTCTCGCAAGTCCAGCAATTCCTCGTATGTGCGCGGCAATTTGTTTGGCGGCGCCTGCGGCTTGCTCTCTTTGCCCGCCGCGACTGCAGTAGGAACCGCTGAGCTTCGAGATTGACCGATCGCCACCCGTGAATCGAAAACCAGCAACATGTTAGGGCCGCTGAAGGCTGCACCGGAAATGCGCGGACACGGCAGAGCTCTGGCGCCGTTAGAACTCGCAGCACGCTCTTTCGTACTTGAATCATCTGAACGAGCGTCGTCCTTGTCTCCAGTTCCTGACACTGGACTTTCATCCTCACTACTCGACTGGGATTGAGACTCGCTGCCTTTAATGAGCTCCTCCTCCAGCGCAAGAAGAGCCTGTAGTGAGCTATCATTGCCCTCCAGTGTGTATTCATCCGTGCTCAATGGCACTGCCGACTTTGGCACCACGAGCGGGACAAAGTCCGTCTTCAATGCTGAAAGGCTGTACTTGGAGTGCTGAGCGTGCATCTCGGCGAACTCAGCACGCAGCATACGTCGCGCATCTGACTGCTGACGGGCGCTAGAGTTATTACCCTCCGACGGAGCAACATCCGCCAGATACGACGCCGTGTCGTAGCCACAAGCCTCAAGTTGAGGCACATCCACACGCCACATACGCAGCTCTTGATCTTTGGACCACGATACTAACTGGTAGACACTTGTCTGGGGTCTTACACGCCACGCCATGCCTTTCACTAGATCACTATGACCCACAAACGAGTGTACCAGCTCAGCAGTGACAGCAGCTCCAGTGCTAGAGCCCGAAACATCCACACCTCCAGCATCACCGCTCCCTCCACTATCCCCTTCACCGTGTGAGAGAGCCCAGAGGCGAATGGTGTTGTCCATACGCTGCGAAATCGTTACCAGACCATCACCAAACGGCGTGTACTGCGCTCTCCACACTGGGGCGCCTGTAGTCAGCATTCCCTGACACACTCTGGGCTGCGTCACATCCCAGAACTTGACTGTCTTGTCCTCCGAACACGTCACTAACTCATACATACGCTGTGGATGCCAATCCAAGCCATAGATCTTCTGCATATGTGCTGTGATCAGCGCCGCTGGAGCCACCGTCCTCTCTCCAGCAGCACGCAGATCCCAAACTCGAACTTCTCCATCATGAGCCGTAGCTAGCGACGTGGCATCCACTCGGTTCCACTCCACCTGAATCACACTCGTATTGAAGGCATTCAGCGTCTGAACCGGCCTCTGCGGCGATCTCATATCCCACAACAGCGTCTTGGCATCTGCCGAGCACGTCGCCAGCAGCGAAGGCTCCATGGGCGACCACGCCACGTCACTAACTGGTCGCGTATGAGCTCTCAGTGTAGCCACAAGCGGCTGCGTAGTGGTCTGTGACCCACTGCCGCCACTAGCTCTTCCTCCGTTCCTGTGTCCATGCTTATAAGCGCTGGACGAGCCCTGACCCACCCCGATCGAAGCTGAAGCTCCAGAGCCAACTCCGACGTCTGCTATGTCCCAGATGAGCGTGTTCCGGTTGCTGGACGAGGCCACATGGCTCTTAAACAGTGCGTGCGGGTTGCACTTGACCACCGTCACCTCGAGCTTCGTCTGGTGGTAAAGCGTGGCGGGCGGCAGGAACGGCGTCTCGAGGTCCACGAGGTGCAGCCCCTTGCGACCTGCCAGGACGGCCACGGAGCCTGTGGCATCAACGCTGAGCGCACTGGCATTTAGGTCCAGCCTCACGTTCACATTCCCATGGCCCCCAGCGGTCGAGACGGAGCCGCCCGACGCTGGCGAAGCGCTGGACGCCTCGTCGGTTGCACTGGTTGCGCCAGCAGATATCGAGTGCGGGTCATGGCTCGCACCGCGCGCGCTAGTAGCGGCGCGAGTGGCGTGACGCCGACGCATATCGATCTTTACTTTTTTTTCAGAAAAATACTAAAATACTGATACTTTAGTATTATGGCAGTCGGTGTATCAACGGCGTCCGTCTCGACCGCTGTATGGATGGGAATGTAAGCGAGTTTGTTTATCTTCCCTTTATCAAGTTCCTACTTCTGCAAAATGCTACGGATGCTAGCGCAGCGCTCGCCCAGCAGCTCTATCAGTCGCGTTTGAAGCGACTTGTAGGACTTGACCACGTTCGACTGCGCCTTCTGCGCAGCCTGCTCCCGTGGCGAAGACGCAGCCTCCGACGTGTTGCGCGACGTGAACTGAAGCTCAGCCACGTGCGTCTCCAAGGCGGCCAGTGACTCCTGCATGTGCTTGAGAAGGTTGCGCAGCGCGGGCGTTGCGGCCGACAGCTGCTCGCTCTTCTTGCTCTTCTTCTTGGCCAGCGCACGCTGTGCAAAAGCCAACGCGCAGAGCGAAGAGAGACCAGAGTCCAGCAGCAAAGACGACAACGTGGACACAGCATAGGGCGACAGTGCCACCGCAGTGCTAGTACCAGTAGAAGTAAACACTAACGCTGCACGAAGTTGCTCAACAATCGCTGTGAAGTCGTCCTGGAGCTGCGATATCGCTGCAGAGAGGTCCTTCTGCTCCTCACCTTCTTCGCTTTGACCGTTGACTGCATCCACCACGTGTACCGACGTGGCAATAGCCTCTACGCTCCATTTCCAGAGCTGCTCGTGCAGCTGAGGCTCCCGAGAACTAGCGTTTGTGAGGTGCAGCTGAGTCACGATGTCTTCATACTCATTTGTTAAAGTAATTGACGCCGTGTGGTCATCCCCGGCAAGAACCTTGAGCAGCTTTGGCACCAATACGCGGAGCTTCAGCCACAGCAGCGACGAGTCTGCGTTAGCAGAGCGATCGCACTCCACAAGAGGAGCCTCATCCTGGGCAAACAAGTCGCCGGTCGGGATCTGCTGCTGAGCAGTCCAGTCCACAATGACTTCTCGGTGCTGGTTGTGAGACAACTCGGCTCCATCCGACACCAGCATGTTCTCGAGCCCCGTGACCTGTGAATCGAAGCTCGAGGATGTCACCAACTCGTGAAGTTTCGTGGGTCCTAGAGCCAGAGAGTCCAGCAGCTCGAAGCGCAGCGTCTCGCCCTTACTGATGGCCAATGTGTGCGACTTCTTCATTCGCTTGTGCAGGAATGAAGACATGTCCACCACCTTCGAATAAACACCAAGTCGGTACGCACGGGCGATGTACTCAGGCGTGTCATTCGCCGTACTGCGGTGGAGCCCTTCAATTCGGTTTGTTAGCTTCCGCGCTTCCGGGTATTGGCAGAGGTCGAGCATCTTATCCAGCACCAAGAACGACAGCGAGTCCAGTTGCACATACTTGACGTCTAACTCCGCATAACGACTCAGCATCGCCTCTGCAGCGCCCATGTAGCCGTACACACGCGACAACAGAAGCTTCATTTGGAAGTTGTACGCGCTCTTCTCCAGTCCGTACTCCAGCAGTCCTGCAGCCCGCTCCAGGTACTCACGATGGCCGCTGGAGCGCTGATAAATATCGAGCAAAAAGTGCGTCGCGAGCAGCAGCAAGTCATCCGTAAGCTGCACTTCGCGCTGACCGCCGGCACTGCCAATGTTGAGCCAGTTCGTAGCTTCATACTCCTCCTCAAGCTCCTTCACCAAGCGATCCAAATCGTCAACCGAGAACTTCTTCGAGTCCTCGTAGTAACCCAAGAAGCGAAGCGTCTTCAGCGCAAGCAGACGCTTGCTCAGGTTCCCTTGTCCGTCTTTGCGAGCCTCTTCATCGACCGTGCCACCTGTTGGCTTGTTCTTCAGCAAACCCGCGGACTCCTCCGACAACTTGATGAAGTGCTGGATCAAATTCGCTTTTGCAGCTGCCGACACTGACGTCTTCTCCTTCAGATACAGAGTAAAGAACTGCTTCAAATCAGTAAAGCAGCACGCCTTGGAGTAGAACCGATCCGCGTAGGCAACAATGACCTCTTGAAGCTTGGCTTCCACCTGCGATACAGCTGCATCTCCTGTCTTCAAGCGACACAAAGTCTCGCTACTGACGTGGATCCAAGCAAGAGCAGGGCCTCGAATGCGCTCATTGCCCGCACGAGACTCCAGAGCTGTCAAAAAGTCGGTAATCTCTTGTCCAAGTGCCAGCAGCTCCTCCGTCTTAGAGTCGGACTTTTCTTCGAATCGAGCAGCGATGTACTCCTTCAAAAACGTCCAATCATCGGCGTTGTATTCCTCCAGAAGCTTTCGGTTCACCGCCGCACAGCGTGTCCAGTTCGCCACGTTCTTCGCCAGCGTCGCCTCTAGCGACAACCTGTCAATAGCCTGCATGGGTCCCAGCTCAATCTCCTCGTCGTACGCCCCTTCACCTTCGGCAGCTCGCCCCAGCTTCACCTTCTTCTTCTTCTTCTTGCCGTCGTCCACCTTGACGAACTCGTCGAAAGCTTCCAGCGCACCCTGGTGGTTGTCCTGTAGCTGCATGATGAGCACAGTCAATTGCAGAGCCTCACCATCGTCCGATTTCGACTCTCGCAGCGTCTTAAGCAGCATCTTCTCGGCTAGAGCCAGCATACGCGCCGGGGTACCACCGTGTTCTACCTGCAGCATCATGCTGAGCGCCGCCCAGCACACGTATTTGATGTTACTAAAAGCCTTGAACATCTTGAGCGCTGTCTGCTGCTGCTTCAGGAAGGCGCCGCGACGAGCGTAAGCCACGAACAGCGACTGATAGAGCTCCTCATTAGGCGGGCTGCTCACTGCGCAGGCGTGCTCGAAAGTCGGCAGCATTTCGTGCTCACGGCCGCCCAGCTTGAAGACCAGGTTCATGGTGTTGAGCAGCGTCTCGTCCGTGGGCTGCTTGAGCTGGATACAGCGGCAGATGTCCAGCGCCTCATCCACGCGGCCCGTGCGCTCCAGACAGTGCGCCTTGAGCACCTGCACGATGTCCAGGTGTGCCACACGCTTGTGTGCGCATAGCTTGATAGCGTTCTTGTACTGGCGGTTGTCAATGGCCTCGTAGATGGGCCGCACGTAACGAGCCATGAGCCGCGCTTCGTCCGACATGATGCGGATCCGATAATGAGCCCCCTTCATAACCGCCAGTCGATTGGCGACGGTGATTCGCTGAAATTAAAATAATGTCTCTGACTGGCTGAAACTGTAGCTTTAATCGAGATTCTGACCAATGCCTGTGGTTTGGAGCTCTTCGCCCCACAATCGGTGCGTGAACTTTGCAACAGTTACGCGAATTGACACGGAACAGAATGGCGAGCCGAGTGATGAAGGCGATGAAGACGCTGCGCCGCGACCAGGTGGTGAGCATGCAGGCAACGCGTCGCATGTTCTCGGACGCACCAGTGCCGGGTACACGCGCTGACAAGTTTGGGGTGAGCCTGCGGTGATATTTGTTCGTCTACGGATTGATTCGCAACCGGATAATTGCTCACGGTTGACTCGTTGCTTGTATTTCGTGGCTCATTTGCTTTTTTTTTACAGCCAATCACCTGGAGTGGACTCGCGCTGGCGGGCGTCGTAGGCAGCGGAGCTGTGTACTATTACTACTCAGAGAAGGACCGACTGCAGACGCAATGTGCGTATCCAAGGCAGATCTGCTTGCTGCTCGCTTGCCAAGACTGGAGACTCATTGCTATTGCTGGTGTTGTTGTCTTTGTTTGCAGCCACGTCTAAGGTGAGATCTGTGGGCAAGCCGCTCCTGGGCGGACCGTGGACGCTTGTGGACTGTGATACGAGGCGTGCAGTGACGGACGCGTCGTTCCGCGGCAAGTACGCGCTGCTGTACTTCGGCTTCACGCACTGCCCTGATATCTGCCCGAATGAGCTGGTGCGTATTGGCGACGTGCTGGACAAACTGGAGGCTGAGAACTGCCCGGAGGTCGTGCCGCTGTTTGTGACGGTGGACCCGAAGCGCGATACCATTGCACAAATGCAGGCCTACAAGGCAGACTTCCACCCCAAGTTCAAGATGCTCACGGGTACGCGCGACCAGGTGGCTGACATCACGAAGGCCTACCGCGTCTACTTCTCCAAGGCCGATGAGAACGAAGATGACGACGACGACTACCTGGTGGACCACTCCATCGTCATGTACCTTGTTGGCCCCGACGGCGAGTTCCTCGACTTCTTCACGCAGACTGCCCGCGTGGATGACATTGCTGCTAAGATTAAGACGTATTTTAAGGCGTAGGATCTCTGGAAGCAGCATAAGAGAAACAAGTTCAAAGAGTGAGTTGCCAATAAACTCGAAGAGAAGGTGTGGGGTTCTACCAAGTTG
The DNA here is from genome assembly GCA_016864655.1 of Phytophthora cactorum. Taxonomy (NCBI): domain Eukaryota; phylum Oomycota; class Peronosporomycetes; order Peronosporales; family Peronosporaceae; genus Phytophthora; species Phytophthora cactorum. The sequence goes on from NHQK01000085.1 coordinate 157,811, forward strand.
CTTGCTAATACAGCAAGGAGCCGACTTCGAAGTTCGACTTCTGCGTACACTACTCAGCCTACTTCCATGCATCAGATCCTCACCGCTTTGAGCACCTTTGACCGACCAAGCACTTCAATGTCAAATTGTGTAAATGTTATATTTAAAACCATAATTTTTAACAAAACATCGTCAAAGTTTACTACATACCATCGGCCAAGCAAAAACCACAGGCCAAGAGCTCAAAGCAAGACTCGAGGTGACCATGGCGAAGCGACGCAACGAGAACGGCCAGATGCGCCGCGAGGAATACGAGGCTGCGGACGATGACGTAAGCGCCGACTCGTTCGAGATCGGCTTCCAACGCGCCAGCGAGGAGTCGATCCGCAAGCGCAAAATCGTTAAGGCGCGCGTTGGCAGCCGTCCCCCAGTGGCCAAACCCAAGGCGGCTGCTGCTGCCGAAGATGATGCAGCAAAAAGCAATCCGTTCGGAGGGTTCCAGGTCCGTTTTAATGCGGTTGAAGTGCGGAATTTAATGGTGCAGTTGGCCTCATTGTAACCTGACGATGCGCTTTCAGGGACTCACGACGGCCAAGCCTGCAGCTTCGTCCAATCCGTTCGCGGGCTTTTCGGGCCTTACGGGCGCAGCCAAGCCTGCTACTGAGATGGCTACTGTAACCAGCAGTGACTCGAGTGCTGCGGTCTCTGGCTCGTACCAACAGGCGATCGAGGGACTCAACAAGGAGTTCCTGACCTTCGTGAATGGCCAGGGGCAGAAGAACCCGAGCGCGAGCTGGGTGGCGGCAGTTCAGGTGTGCAGTAGCTGGAGTTAGAGGTTACAGAGGAAGTGGGGACTGATGAATGGGGCTGTGTGATTACTTTTGCAGGACTATTTGAAGTATGCGGGTGACATCGCTGTCAAGCACGCGTCCACCAAGCCTGTTGCCATCAACGAGGCAAAGCGCGCGGCGCCTGCTCCGTTCTCTTTTGGTGCGGCGCCGGCCCCGGCTCCTGTTGCGGCTTCTGTGCCTGCACCCGCGCCGCCGAGCGCGTCCTTTTCGTTAGGTGCCAAGAAGACCGATGAGCCGGCGAAGTCTCCCGCCACCAGTGGCTTTTCGTTCGGTGCTGCTTCCAAGAAAAACGAAGAAACTCCGAAGGCTTCTACCAGCAGTGGGTTTTCATTTGGTGGTTCTGCTAATAAAGATCAAGAACCAGCCAAGTCTCCAGCGAAACCCGCTTCCGGAAGCTTTTCGTTCGGTGGCGGTGGTAGTTCGCTTTTCTCTTCGAAGGCGTCAGACTCGGAAGAGAAACCCACGCCTGCGTTCTCGTTCGGAGGTCAGTCCAAGCCAGCGGCTTCTACCACGTCCTCTACCCCCGCTACTGGTGGGTTTTCGTTCGGCAACTTGTCTGCTCCCAAGAGCACCACACCCGCCCCGACTGGTGGATTCAGCTTCGGATCGTCGGCACCCGCTGCTTCTACACCGGCAGCTACTGGCGATGATGAGGAGGAGAACATTGGACGCGAGGAGGCGACTGTCATTATCAAGGTTTGTCAAGCGGCTCATTCCTATCTGATCACGGCCGACCGAGTCTAACAGTGCACGCCGTGATCATTATTTTACACAGGCTGATTCTCCCGACGACGACTGCACGTTTGAAGCTGAGAAGGCCAAGATCTTTGAGTTCAAAAAGGACGAGAAGCGTTGGGCAGACAAAGGCGTGCACCCGCTCAAGGTTCTCGTCAGCAAGGAGACCAAGAGCGCGCGGATCTTAGTCCGCAACGAGATCGGCAAGATCGTACTGAACTCGGCGCTGTACAAGGGCATGTCCATTCGTCCACACGAGGCGAAGGGTAAGAAGACAGGTGTGACGCTCGCACTGCAGGTCGAAGGCGGCGAGTTGAGCCAGTTCCTGCTGAAGGTGAACGCCGCGCGAGTAGACGAGCTCATCAAGGCGCTCGAGGCGGCCGCCAGCTCGTCCTAATGTCGCGTAGGCGTCGTAGTTTTCATGGACGCGTAATGCAGTGCACACCGTTGTCATCCAAAACGTCCACCTAATGTAGCCATCTATCATGCAAACCTCTAGAAAATATTGTGCTGTAATATTTTTGAAAGGTTATCAAAATTAGCGCAACATTGCAACTGCTGCGACCTTCGCGTCACCTCCCATTGCCGAAGGGCGACCACCAGTCAACCTGAGCAGCCGCAATAGAGACCTGGCCACAATTGCTCTGTAGACATGGGCGCCAAGCAGCAGGATGGCGACGAGCCGTCGTCTCCGCAGAAGGGCGACTTCCTTAAGCTCTTCTGGACGCTGGCGGAGAGCGAGCGAGATGTGCGCACGCAGGCAGCGGCGCAACTGGTCGCACACTTGAAGAGCAGCGCCAAGCAGGAGGCCGAGGTGCAGTACACGCTCAAGCGGCTGGTGCGTGGCCTGGCGTCGTCACGCGATGCTGCTCGCCAGGGCTTTAGCACGGCGCTCAGTGGTCTGTTAGCCACCTTCCCCAAGCAGCTTTCACTGCAGAGCACGCACGAGTTGCTGCGTGACGCCATGGAGGTGCATTCGTCCATGAAGCCCATGGAGCAGCGCGAGCACGTGTTCGGTCGCCTCTTCGGTCTGTTGGCACTGCACCGCTCCGGTCGATTGAGTGCCGACCTGCCGTTGCTTGTGGCAGTGGTCAAGGAGCTGCTGGAGATGGCTGCATTCAAGCGTTGGTTCCGCGAGACGTGCTACGAGGCCGCTTTGACACTTTTGTCCGATGTACCGGCCGAGCAATTTGTGACGGAATTGGCTGCACCGATCCACAGTTCTCTGCAGATTCAGCCGTCCAAGGGCAGCGACGAAGAAGGGGTGGAGGCCTGGAATGCCGACCAGGTGCTGCTGGCCGTTGGTGTGCAGCGTTATCTGCACGTCACGGGCATTGACCAAGACGACGAACAGATGAAGCAGCTGCCAGAGAATTTCGCAGCCGTGAACGCTCTGCAGCGCCACAACGTTCACTTGCTGGCCCGTCCGCTGCGTGGATCCTCGGGCTGTTATCCGCGTGTGCACTCAGCGTGGTTCGGAGTGTTCGGCTACGTCCTGAACCCGACGGAAGATGCGTCGGCTGCGGTCGACGGTGAGCTGTTCCAGGAGGCCTGGACTGTACTGGTGGAGAACTCTCTGGTCGGTGGCAACGCAGAAGACAGCGCTCCTACGAGCCACGAGCGTCAGGGTCTGGCGTTGAAGTTGTTCGAGCTGGTCGCACCGAAGCTCCCAGTGCCCGTGCTGCGTGCCATCCTGACCCCGCGATTCGTCAAGTGTCTGTACAACAACGGAGTGGCCACGAGGAACTATCTGCACGAGGCTGCGCGTCACTGTGTCAAGTCTTTCGCCGCCTGTGCCCCCGCCGAGTTCTTCCACTTCTTCCGCAAGCAGTTCACGTCGCCTTTGTCCATTCTGGTGACTTCTAGCTCCGCTGACAGTGACGAGAAGGAGGAGAAGCCTAAGAAGAAGCAGAAACTGAGTGCTGGAGGCTTCGGTGCGCTCATTGAGCTTGAAGAAAAGAAGGAGCGCGAGGAAGAGGTCAAGCGACGTACAGATCGCGCTCGTGTGTGGGCTGTGGAGACCATGGTGGCTGCTCTTACAGAGCTGCTGAGTGCTAAGAACGAGGCGGACGAGGAGACCAACAGACTGCAGGATGACGTGCTCCGTTTCCTGGTGTTCCACTCGTTCTTTACGCCGTCGGATGAGGCTGAATCAACTACGTCGAAGAAGAACAAGAAGATCAAGACGTCAGAGGCCGACGAAGTGGCTCAAGAGGCTTTGAATGCCACGCCTGCTCTCTCAGAGAACGTGGCCAGTTACGCCAAGACGCGTCTGTTTTCCCTGCTTAGCTTTGGCCTCGCGGGAGCTGATGGGGCTCGTGCCAGCGCCAGCGTCTTGAGTCGCATCTTTACTATTGCCCAGGACATGCAGAGCAACAACAACTCTGCTGTCGTCCTGCGTGAGCCTCTTAGCGACGAAGTTTCAGCGCAGTTTAGTTCGCTGGTCAGCCACGTTGACGCTCTGCGTAGCAAGGAGCAGGACGACGAGAAGAAGTCGACGCGCCGACCTCTGAGCGAGACGTTCCTGCTGCTGTTCATGAGCGCCGGACTCCAGCTCTTGGACGCCGAGCAGCGCGAGGATGCCGCTGTCGTGGCCGCTGATCTGGACAAGTGTTACGCTCAGCTTGTAGCGCATGAGAGCAAGACCCCGAAGAAGAGCAAGAAGAACAAGAAGGAGCAGACTGAGACTGAAGAGGAATCCGTCATGGTGCTTACCGATCTGCTGCTGAGTCTGCTGTCTCAGGACTCGAGTGCGCTGCGTGAGATCGTCACCCAAGTCTTCCGTTCTCTACTGCCGCTACTCAACGGGGACTGTCTGAGTACGATGATGGACGTGTTCCAGCCAAACGATACTGAAGCTGCTGCTGAGGACGACGACGAGTTTGCTCCAATTACTGAGAATGACGAAGAGAACGACGAGGATGAAGAAAATGAAGTGGTGCTCTCTTCAGCAGACGCTGTATCTGATGCGCTGCGTAACGACAAGAAGCTGGCGGCTCTGCATCAGGAAGACCTGGCGCTTGTTGCTATCGTGGGTCAAGTGAAGGTTCGCTCGCAGCGCAAGAAGGACCTCAAGCGTGCTCGCTTACAGACGATGCACTTCCAGTTGCGTGTCCTGGATCTGCTGCAAGTGTTCGTCTCGCAGCGTCCGGAGCAAACCGAGGCTGCTACTGCCAAGCACAACGCCTTGGTGCTGTCGCTGGCGGCTCCACTGTTCCGTGTGCTGGCTCGTGTGCAGAATGCCGACTCGGAGAAGCTGGTGCTTCGGGATCGTCTGCAAGCTGTGCTGCTTCACAAGGTGCTTCGTGCCAAGGACAAGATTCCGTCTGGTGAAGCTGCGCAGATGGAGGCGCTGGACGCTCTGCGCCAGATCACAGAGCTCATTCGCACTGTTCCCATGGACAAGGAACACGGCGGTAAGGTCGCGTCTGTTGCTGTTGTGTACCTTGTCCGCGTGATCTGCACTAGCGAGGCTTCTAGTGAGGAGGAAGTGCAGAAGATCATGCAAGCTTCGGTGCTGGATGCGTTCACTAAGAAGCACTCGCGCTTCCCGCGTGCGTCGCTCGAGGAGCTGCTGACCAAGTCTCCCGTTGCTGGCGCTCGTGTGCTGCTTGAGCCTCTGGCTGCTGTCGCTGCGGCTACCGAGGAGGACGCTGCTGTGGACGAGTTCTCCAAGTGCGAAGTGTTCCGACTGCTTACGGTGCTGCTTCGTGGCGCCACTAAGTTGCAGCAGAGTGGAGAGCTGTCCAATACTCAGCGCAGTGCATTCAAGCGTGTGCAGAAGTTGTTGAAGACGGCTCTAGTGCGGCAACTTAACCCCGAGAGCGTGCAGCAACTTAAGGCCAAGCGTATGAAGGTCGTGATGATGTTCGCGCTGCAGCTTGTCAAGTTCTGGCTCTCGTCGGAGGACAAGAAGGCGACGGATGCCGACGTCCGTGCTGTGGTTGCGGCTGTGCAGGCTGTGGACTCCAAGTCTCCGGTGGTCAAGGGTATGGTCAAGCAGGTGTCAGAAGCTGCGGGCATTCTGTACGTGGCTGCTACCAACGGCGTTAAGAAGGAGGACGACGACGAGCTCATGCCTGAACACGAGGAAGAGGTTAAAAAGGCGAAAAAGACCAAGACGAAAAGCCCCAAAGACAAGCACAAGAAGAAGCGCAAGCGATCCATCGCCGAGGAGTAAGAAAAAGTCGTCAGCCGCTTACCACTTGGGGGATTGAAGCGTAGTCAGACAGACATTCCTCCTAAGCCCCCACCTATTATAGATTCTAGAGCTTTTGTGTGACTCCACGTCCTCCACCTGCACCGCATCAACACAACAGCCACTCCAGAGCTCTGTAGACTTGCATCTTCTCTTCTTGTTGCTTCGGCGCGTTAAACTGCTGACAAGCATGAGCGAATGACAAGCTCCTATACTAAAAAAACTGCTACGCCGCATTTCGGTCGGCTGCTGGTCTCTGGATGATCAGCTCGAGTCGGCCTCTGGCGGGTATCTTAAGTGCTGTCCTGTCGTCTATAGCGTTGCTTCTCTAGCCGCGGAACTTGCCCCACACGTGCAGCAGCACCACGAAGCCCACGAACATGAGGCAGCTCACCAGCACCGTCGTGGGGCCAATCTTGAGGCCCGGCGAGTCGTCCGTGTAGAAGCGCAGGATGCCGGCCGAGCTACCGCCCATACCGCGTCCCGTGTTCTGACCCGAGCGAGCCGCAGCCACCGGGCGCCGGTTGCGCAGGCCGCTGGCAGCCGCGCCTTCAGCCGACGCGGTCGGGGCGGGCTTCTTTCCTGTCAAAGCTCCGTTCGCTCCTGCAGCCTGGAAAAGGAGACAGAAGGGAAATTTTTTACACGTTAAGAACGAGCTGTATGAGAGCGCGAGGGATTCAGACGACGCACCATTGTGTTGTCTTCTGTAGTGCTTACTGTACTTGCCGGTACTGGAGACTCGCTCTGTTTGATTGTGTGGGTGTTCGATCCAAAGCCGGGGGAGTGCTTGCCACGTATCAAAACCAGTACCGTAGTATCCGATGCTAAGTACGATACGATCCAATGAAAACCTGCGACGTGTGAACAATCTGCGACGTGTGAAAGGCAACTTTCGGTGTGGTGTCTACAGATCCCAGTACATTATGTTTGGGTCGCGCTGCAGCTCGTTCGTCTGTTGGATCGTAGGCTTTAGTACAGGAGGGAGCTGCTGCTGCTGCTGCTTTTTCGAGCGGAGTTTCATGTACTTCTTCTTCTGATAGCGCTCGTACAGAGTGCGCGGCGCAAGGGTGCTCATGAGCCCGACGCAGGCCAACGACAGCGATACTGCTGCGAAGAGTAGAAATTTAGAGCGGCGTGGATTGCTTGCTTCCTGCAGTTCGAGGGTGGGTGTGGGCGCAGCAACATCCATGGAGCCGCTCGTACTGCTGTCACTTTTTATCCCGTACTTGCTGTTGAAGACGTCATCTGCAAGCACACAGAGCAGCGTGTTCTGCACGTAGCGATACAGCGCAGTACTGTCGGAGCACGTGAGACTTGTGGTCGTTGAAACATTGAATGTCTGAAGGTTCGCGAACAATGTGGCATCCGTCTGACGAACTTCGAACTCCGCCAGTTTCACGGTTGATGTGACGGACAACGCCTTCAATGAGCTCGGGAAGACAATCCCATTGATGAAAGTGATCGGATTGCTAAAAAGGTTGAGTGTCGTCACCGAGTCTGGGAACGAGAAGTTGTGTAAGCTCGCCAGCTTGCTATTGGATGCCATGCTATAACCACAAGGAAGATATTCAGGTCAGATATTGCGTGACGTACAAAGATTGAAGCAATTGAAAGTGCTTACAGCTTCTTGAGACTATTAGGAAACGTAAAGTTTTGGAACGTAGTAAACGTATTCTTGGATAGATCGCTGCGCCATCAATACAAAGTTGTGAGTTACTCAAGCATTTTACCAGCAACGCATTGCTCAAATAAAGGGTGCAGTGTTGAGCTTACAGCGTCTGAACTGTCGATGGGATGATGACATTTTCTAACCGTGATATGCTGTTGCTCTTGAGGTTACTGCAGTAAATGAGCTAACTCTGTTTAGAACATCATCCAGACGCGGTGCCAAGCAAACCACGTACAGCTGCATGACGGAAGGCAGACTTTTCACGTTGACAATCTTCTTGCTGCTTAAGTCCAGCTGCGTTGTTCCATCATTGGTAGTAACCACCCTCACGACTTTCGTGCTGCAGTCCGCATACTCGATCTGAGCAGCAGCGAATGTGGTCGATGCCGTGAAGTTCGATACTGTCGCAGCGGTGGTCGAGCACGTGGTAGCGGCCTTAGTGCCATCAGTGGCAATAGCAGACAGCCATGCCGCCACGATAGCAGCTCGCATTGTTCTCCTCATCCGTGCCAACTTGCGCTTTATTTACTTCAGCTCGCGCAACTTTTAAAGTTGCCGAGTTAAGAAAGTTGCAGATGTTGAAGTTGTCAGATTCCTGTCAAATATAGTACATCGTGTGGTGAACACAGATTGAACCTGGGGAAAATAGTAGACATCCCAATCAAGGGCAGACATGAGCTTGGCGGCGGCGCTGACGCAGGCGCTGGACGCGTCGTTCCCGCGCGTGGCCTTCACCATGGCCTACGGCTCGGGCGTGTTTCAGCAGAAGAACCACGACGCCAGCGCTTCTATGGTGGACCTGGTCTTCGCCGTGGACGACCCGCAGGCCTGGCACGAGCAGAACATCGAGCGCAATCCGCAGCACTACTCGATGCTCAAGTATCTGGGCGCTGCCAACGTCGCTGCCTTCCAGGAGAAGTTCGGTGCCGGCGTATACTACAACACACTTGTAATATATACTGCTATGTGTTATAATACTTGCAGTGAGGGAGACTAGCTGACTGTTTGGTGTCCAGGTTCCTCTCACAGGCAAACTGCTCGGGACGCGACTTATCAAGTATGGGATCGTGAGCACCCAGACGCTGTGCGAGGACTTGATGACCTGGAGGACGCTGTATCTCAGTGGCAGAATGCACAAACCTGTACGTTGGTCGTGGGCGATAGAAAATCATGGAAACTGAAGAGCTCACTTGTGTGTGGTTACTGCAGGTCAGTATCCTTGCTACGAGTGAAGACATTCAGGAGGCGAGCTCGATGAATCTGTCGCACGCACTTAATTATGCGCTACTTTGCTTGCCGGAGAAGTTCTCGGAGCACGATCTGTACATGGTGAGCGGACTCCCAACTTGGATCAATGTCGATTCTTACACTATAGCCTAACTCTCCCATTTGTGAGTAGAAGATCGCAGGGATTTCGTACCTGGGCGACTTCCGCATGACTTTCGGCGAGAACCCGAAGAAAGTGCGCAACATTGTGGACGGCAACCTTAAGTCGTTCCGGGAGCTCTACCAGCACAAAATTCAGGTGAGAAAATTGCATTTTTATTGACATTGACAGGCTTTGGTATGTGGCTAATTGATCATTTGATGCTGCACGACAGAACTCTCCTTTCGTGTCTCGATCGATCTCTGACAGTGATGTGCTGCTCGCCAACAGCAGTGATCTCAAGGTGAGGCAAACCATTGTGGAAGCACTCCCGTGCAATGTACTCAAGCGGCTTGCCGCCAAGTCACACGCGACGGATGCGTTCAACCACCAGGCTGTCACTAAAAAGCAACTACAGCGAGTGATCGCGTCGATCGTGTTCCGATCAAGTCGCTCGCAGAGTATCAAAGGCATCGCCACGGCTGGCGGCATCAAATCCATCGTCTACGTCGCTCAAAAGCTGCAACGCACCTACTTCAAGCGCTCGAGTAAGTGACGACCGACTAAAACGAGCATGATCAACGCAGTAAAGTGATAGTGGAAAAAGCGTATTCAAAGTTATCTATCTATTGTTGACTATTGCACTAGTCTGCTTAGACGGTCAGTACCTTCTTCAGGTACTCCACACGGATCTTGGTTTCCTGTGCGAACTCCTTGTCCTCGCCCTCTAGTGCGTCAATCAGCTTGATACGCTCGTCACACTTGGCAGTTAGGTCAAACTCAGGTTTCTTACACGCCGTCATGAAGTCAGGACCGGTCATGGCAAACTCCGCCAGTCCCTCCACTGCACTCTCGCACAGGTCCACATCCTCATTGGTGATAAACGCTGCTACTGACTGGATGAAGAAGTCCTTCTGCAGCACCAGATCCGCCGTCGCGCGGGAGTTGCGGATCAGATACCGCAGGAAGAACAGCGACTTGCGCTGGAGTCGGATGTCAGTGGCGCTCTCCAGGTTTTGACGCATGAGCTCAAGACCCTTGCAGCTTTCTCCCAAGAACCTCTTCTCTGCTACGGCGTGGTGACGCACCAGACACGAGATACCCAGCAGCGCCTTCACACGACATGTGACGTCCTTATCCTCGCGGGCCAGAGTGCACAGCACCTCCAGTAGTCCGCTCTCCACAGCTGCGTCCTGGCAGTAGGGGTTGTTCTGCACCACGACGGAGCAGACCTCAGCCGCCAGCGCACGGGATGAAGCCTGTTCGTACTGTCGGATAACGTTGGTCATGACGCGTAGGCCGCCCATCTTGACGAAGTTCTGCGCGTTGTCAATCTGGTCGATGCGTGTCAGTAGCTCGTCCAGCAGCGTGTCCTTGTACTGCGCCAGCTCGTCGGGCGAGGGATCACTTTCTTCTTCCGCGATGGTGCCGTCCTCCTTGGCGAACACGAGCCGCGGGTCTTCGCCCTCCAAGATGCGCAGAATATCCTTGACACGCTCGTTCTCATCAATCACTCCTTCGTTCATGACCATCTCCAAAAACTGGCGCTTGTCCTCCGAGATGGGCGTGGCGTCGGTTGGTGTTGTGCCGTCCGTGTGCTTCATAGTCCACTTCATGAGCGCTTGCCACTTGGCCTGGTCTGCCATTGCTGCTTGTGTAGCTGTCTGTAGTTGTAGGTGTTGCAGTGATGATTCCTTTGTGGCTTTTGGGGAATGTTGAATGGCTTGCAATGCGGAATCAGACAGAATCAGAAGCGAAGGTTCGGGAATAATCTAGAATTCGGCCAATAGCAGGCGGCAGTGGTTGCAATAAATATCCTGTAAATTGTATTAAAAACGAAAATGCCTCCAGGCATCTCCAGCACCCCGAAGACCGTTTCAAAGCATTGAAGGTGCCCCCCGCTCAATGTCAGCATCAACCCGAAGCTGCCGTCGCTCGAGGGCCTGCTCAAGCAAATGCAGACCACCTCGTCCACTGGATCCGCCGCACCGTCGCCGCCGCACGAGCGGCTCAGCCCCATGTCGGCGCCGATGCCCTCGTTTCGCCCCACGATCAGCCCCAACATAGCTAAGCGCGCGCTGTCGCACCGCAGCAGTTGAGTTCGTCCATGGGTACGAGAATCCCTGGCAAGAAGCGTTTGTGGACCGACGCCACGCCGGTGCAGTAGATGATGTACCCAGTCAAGTCACGTGTGCCACAGCCACGGCGGCAAGCGCCTCTGCAAGGAGGAGAGATGCCCGTCCAAGGACCACGGCAACGGCTTTTGCGTGTCCTCTGTATCATTTGTCAAGTCCAGCGTGAGTGGCGTGCCCAGCGTAGCTGAGTGGCACGTCCAGGCTGGAGTCTCCAGCGTGTGTGCGAGGGTACCTCACAGTCAACCTGAGTCAAACCTGCATGTTTCAGGTCTTCCCTCTACTGTATTTTTTATGACCGATAACGTGGCGAGGTTTTACAGGATTGCGTACGTGTACTTGTGTTTTCCACCACGGCCACGTTGACGAACCCTTGCTTATGGGACCAAGATTACGGAAACAGGTTGGTGGCCCGGCACAACACTGTGCAGGTTGCTTTAAGCAATGCTTAGGTCTCTCGTACGTCACTTTTGAATTTCAATTCACCACCACAAGCAAGGAAATCAAGATGGCCGAGCACCTGGGAGCAGCTATCCGTGAACGTTACGCCTGCAAGGCCTTCCTGCCGGAATCTATCCCGGATGAGACGCTCCAGGAGATCCTCAAGCTCACTCAGGTAAGCGCCTTGCTTGGTATAATAAACTTGAGAGGTCTCGATGTGTACTGAACAGAATGCATTGCGTTTGCTTCCCTCGTGATACACAGCGTAGTCCTAGCGGATTCAACACGCAGTCCTGGGTTTGCATTGTGCTGCGTACGACCGAGGACCGCGCAGCACTGGCGAATGCCATGATCGACGCGAACGTCCGCAAAGTCAATGAGGCCCCAGTCGTGGTCGTCTTAGCTGCCGACTGCGGTAAGTGGCAATGAGCAGCGATGCCAAGACTGTGTATGTGCGTGTACCTGATACGTTTTATGTGTTGTGCAACACAGAGCCTAGCAAGAACGTGCCGCGCATGCAGCAGCTCAACCGCGACAACGGCGCCCCGGATGATTTTGTGAACCGTATCCCGGCCCTTGTAGAGATGTTTTCGGGCGAGCACGATCCGAAAGTGTCGACCGAGGCGTGGGCGTACAAGCAGGCCACGTTCGCTGCCGCGACGTTCTTGTACGCTGCCCAGGTGCACGGCCTCGCAACGTGCCCGATGGAAGGGTTCGACCAGGCTGGCGTGAAGAAGGTTTTGAACATTCCTGACCGCTACAGCATCCCCGTGGTGGTGGCGCTGGGTCACGCCAACCCCGCTGCCAAGCCAGCTAAGCCATCGGTGCGCTTTCCTCCGACCGAGGTGTTCTTTGATGGCAAGTTCGGACAGTCCACCGAAGAGCTGTTTGCGGAAAAGTAGACTCGCAAGTTTTATTCTAGAGCAGTTTTAGCAAAATGCGCTAGAACAAGAGTCTTCGGTCCAAATTTAATTGTTTCGCCAAATATAAAAAAATACTGACATCGCATTATTTTTGAAGTATAAGTGCGTCAAGCATATCAAATCGGACCATTACCATTTGAGACAACGCAGAACATTTTCGGTCTTAACGCCTAAGTACAGTACGCGTTTCGAGTTATTATGCCTACGGTGTAGCCTTGCAGCTTAGCTCCATTTTGAGCCATCGCTCGACCTCAGATGACAAGTGTGTCGAGCAGGATGGCCGTTGGCGCGAGGCAACCCGGTTCAAATTTCAAAAAATGTTTTTTTGCTTTTTCGTCCAAATAGATCTATTTCGACGCGTAGAATCGATTGGTGGTATCGTTTTACCCTGATTCGGTGCGGAACACGTTCAAATTGCGGCGTTTCAACTGACGAAAAAACATTATGTGCACCACATAAGTTTAAACACCTGGTGACATCCTGGCGATAAGACAGATTTTGATTTGCTGTGAACATTTAAACACGGCTTTACTGGTTATCGCTCTCTGCAGCTCTCTTCTTTCGGAGCGCGTCTGCGTTCGCAGCGGGACGCTTCTTCTTCTGGACAGCCTTCTGTCTGCGAAAGCGTTTCGTGGCTGCAACTTCTGCGCGATCTGCAGCGTCAGGAACGATGTACAGCGGGTCGCTACGCAGATCTGGAGGAACGTACTGCAACACCTTCTTGTGAATGTCATGGACCTTTTCCTTGTTGGGCGGCGGCGGACTGAGAGGAGTGAAAGATGCCCAGAGCGTTGACACTTCGTCAGCGCTGAAGTTCTTCGCTGTTTTAGACCTTAGGAGATTCTGCACGACGAGTTCGTTGTCCGGTCTTGTACGACAGTACACGACACCAGGCTCACCATCGCGCACCTCAAAAATATGATAGCTCTGAATGTTGTCCAGCTTTTTGTAGAGTTTCTCCAGTGTTTCTTTATATTCACAAAATATGTGATCCGATTGCTCCAAGTTGAGGCACCAATTGTCAGGGGAAGACTCTTGAATTGCTCTCTCTACGTCGTCTAGGATCCGCATGTCCCTCTTGGTATAGTGTCTCTTGATATACCCGAAATGACGATCACAACGATTCTTTGTGTGGCCTTTCACCAGGAAGCTTAGTTTGGCGCCTTTCAATCCCTTCGAGTGCACCAGAAACGTCAGAAACTGCACAACAAAGTTGTTTTCACCTGCCCGCCACAATTGTCTGCATACACGTGCCAGTGCTTGCTTCCAACTACCCCCGCCGAATAGATGTTCCGCATCCTGGCATAGACATCCAGCATAGAGATGACTTCGGTGCTTCTTTTCTTCGCCTTTCGCTCCGAGTAGATAAGATTCATTGCAGCTTATCAGGGTGTGAGTGGATACCAAATACGTGCACCGAAACAAGGCTGAGGAAATACCACATCGACGGGGTTTGAGCACTGTGCGGAAGCGCGATATTCTGTGCGTAGTCAATGGTAGTGACGATCTTCTCGGACGTAGCGGCTTCGCAGTCAGCTTTGTATTGAGCCCGCATGGCCTTGACATCTTCCACGTGAGCAGCTATAGCTTCGGTGTCATCCACCGTGGGCTCTGCTCCCATTGTGTTGCAGTATATAACGCACGCGTCACATATATTGTCGCGAACAGACCGAATGCGGATATCCGGGCAAATTCTCTCAAGCACGGTCTGGAAGGATGAGAGAGATGGCTCCTTGATTCGAACACGAGCATCCTTCGCCCACTTGATGTACCAACCGTGCATCATACCCCACGTAAAGTAGGAAGGCAAGAGCTGGTATTCCTTGGTCGTGTGGTACCGACGGAGCTCACCATCAACCGTTTTCTGGTAGCGAAAACGGACAGGAACACAATCGGCGTGTGTTGAAGCTAGTCGAGTAAAGAACGCTTTCAAAGCTTCTTCGTCGACAAACTGAGCATGCTTGTTTGCAGCGTTTCCGTGAACTGGGACAGCACAATCCTCTTTCTTGGCTTGGTTGCGGTACCTAAGCATTGTTTAGAGCAAAACAAAGTCGGTCTTAACGCCAACCACAAATCATAACCGGTATTAATGCCATACCTGTTGATTGTATCGTTGCTTACGTTGTAAGCCATCTTGAATGCCGTTCTGCAGACCTGACCAACAAGTGGGACGAAGTACGCGTAGCGCTGTCTTACCCCGGTCGAACGAGGGCGCTGATTATCCTCCGAGAACGCCAGACACGTCGCCAGCGCTGTAACTAAGCTCGCGCGTTGGCAGTCCTTGGTCATCTTCATGTAGCCTCTCAGAAAGTTGGTCACTGCCTCAGGATGAGACGCAATACAGTCATTCTCGCAGCACGTTACTCCTAGCACGGTGTCGATGTGCTCCGTCACGGCCTCGTCAATCTCGACGATCTCGTCATCCTCCGCGGCGCTGCAGTACGGCGATCCAGCAGAGGCACTGGCCTCGATGTCGTCTCCTGATGCAGTGCACACTTCGTGCTCCATGGGGGGAGAGTTTTTGTGAGTGGCTCACGAAAAAAACAGTCGCGAAATGTTCTAAACCCCTTTTCTCGAAACTCATTTAAGTTCGATTCTTGGCCGACAAATGTCTGTATCTCCACTGTAATAAAATTCGAGTGGACGATTTTGTTTTGTGGCCTCATTTCCGAAATCGCGACGAAAATGGTACTGCGCTCCTCCTCCCGATTGTTGCGCACGGCGACACAGACCCGCTGCCTCAGCAGCGCACAGAAGAGGCTGGGCGCCACCATCGAGGAGCGCTACGCGTGCAAGGCCTTCCTGCCCACGCCAGTCCCCGATGAGACGCTCAAGGAGATCCTGAGACTCACGCTACGAGCTCCAACGGGCTTCAACGTTCAACCCTACGCGTGCGTGCTGGTCCGCGAGCAGAAGGACCGCGAAAAGCTAGCGGAGGCCATGATGGACAGCAACATCCGCAAGGTCAAGGAGGCTCCTGTGGTCGCGGTCTTCGCTGCCGATCTGGAGCCCAGCAAGCGTATACCGCGTCTGCAGAAGCTGGCGCACGACAACGGCGCCCCGGCGGACTTCGTGAGCAACTTGCCACACGTGGTGCGTCTCTTCTCGGGCGAGGGCGTGGTGACAAGCGGCCTCCGTGCGGCCATAGCGACGGCAGTGTCCCCGCTGCTACCCGCTCCTTCGAACGTGTCGACCGAAGCGTGGGCATTTAAGCAGGCGACGTTCGCTGCAGCGACGTTCCTGTACGCCGCTCAAGCTCACGGTCTGGCAACGTGCCCGATGGAAGGGTTCGACCAGATCCGCGTTCGAAACGCGCTGGACATCCCGGACCGCTACGGCGTGCCGGTGGTGATCGCTCTTGGCCACGCCCATCCGGATGCTCTGCCCGAAAAGCCTTCGGTGAGACTGGACCCGACCGAAATCTTCTTTGACGGCAAGTTTGGCGGCTCGAGCGAGAAGATTTTCTCCGACAAGTAACGAAAGTATGGACTTTTAGCTAGACAGCGTCTAATCTTTTTACAGTTTAACACACACCTTAACCTTGCACCTTAGAATGTGTGTGACCGCTTACCATTGGGCGTCTAACACACACCAGCCTCCTTGGCCTACAAAAAATCAATGTTTACCATCTAATCCAGCTCGCCAACACCAAAGTTGTTGGTTGTCTGAGCCCAAACCTTCTCAAGATCACTCGCTTGGGTCCACTGCTGCTCCAAGTGGCTAGTCTTCACCGAGCCCGGAGTATATTGCTTCACCATTGGCATTGTCAATGAGAGTTGGTCCGATTGATGCACCGATTCACCCGAAGAGGAGGCCTCTTTCTCGGATTGATGCACCGAATCGTCCGTCGACTGCTGCGTCGAGCTGGTCGCCTCGTCGGAGCCTGGCGAGTACTTGGTGATTGCTGAGTACGGCTTTATCGCCTCGAGAGCCGCCGTGCCATCACGAGAGGTGAAGTTACCGCTGCTTACCAAAGTGTTCTCTTCACACGAGCGACCCAGATACTTCGTACACTCATCCGCGCCGGTAGCAGCGTAAAGAAAACCTTTTCCGGTTTTGTACAGAGGATTCTCCACATTATCAAAGTAGTTTCCCTCAGCGAGCATCCACGCGTTGCCATCGAGCTCAAAAGAGTGATTGGAGAGGTTACCCCAGTAATTGTTGGCGACATGCACGACAATGGAAGAATTTTTGTCACCAACCTTAGGAGAGCGTCCTGAAGTTGAGTGGACGTAGTTGTTGAGCAAGCTGACACCCGTTTTCTTGCCGTAGATCAGGATGGTCCAGTAGTGACGTCCATTGCAGGTGGCCGAGTAGTCGGTTTCTCCATCAAAGTCCGAGTTACTCACCGTCATGGTGGCGACGCCGGCCTTGTTCGTGACGAGCATTTGACGCCCCACACGGGAAACCTTCACGTGGTCAATCCAAATGTTGTTCATCGTCTTGGTGCCGTTGACTGTTCCCTCCATGTAGAGCGCGTCACCACCCCAGACGAGATGGCGGTTTAACTCGGTAATGTGGATGTTTTGGACGATGATGTTGTCGCCTCTGAGCGTGATACCCTTGCCCATGATGACCCCGCGTCTGCCGATACCTCGAATGGTCTTGTGGCTGGTGACGTTCAGGCGCCACCGATAAGCGTTGTCGTACGTCACCGTCGCCTCCGTGCCGTTCTCGCAGCCACCCGTGTTGTTCATGCCATTTTTGAGGATCACATCTTGGCTCTTAAACCCATTATTGGCGGCGATGCATTCGCGGGCGGATTGCGGACGGCAACCGATCTCGGTTGTCTTACCTTCGGTTCCACGAAAGTCGAATGTCTTGGTCAGCACAACGACGAGTGGCTCCGACGCGTTCAGATAGGCGATCAGTTCCTTATTTGTTTTCGGGTATACGACGGTACCATTAGCCCCACCGGTTGTACCAGCGGCCAAGCCAGGAGGTGACCCGATAGTGAAAGCAGCACTCGCAGTCTTGACTGCTAGAGCCAACGCAGCGGCGATAGCGAATTGGAGACGTCCCATGCTGAGCCCAGGACTGTACTCGGTGTGAAAGAAATGTGGCTTGTGGTCTCGAAGAGTGTTATCGTGGAATGACAAAGTCGTGGAATTGTTGGGACAAATGCAGCGGGTTTATGCCAGGAACCCACGTCAAGTTGGAGGTCAACAGGCTGTTGACAACAGCAACCGCCGTTTACGGTAAACAACAGCGAGCTTTACACACGATGGCTTAGAGCATTGCTCTATGTCAGATGGGATCATTAATCGCGATGGGGTGTCTTTTAATACATTGAGCACTCAGACAGTCGTAACCCCACAAGATGCACCGTGCGAGCTTCGAGCAACGCGTGAGACGAATACGGTATGTACAGCAATACATGGCAATAAAGCTTCACCCGTGCTTGAATGAGATAGCGAAGTACCTAGAAGTATATTTAGAAGTATTGTGGGTCTCATCACCTGATTTGCTGAATTCCTCCGATATAGCAAGTAGAGATAGCTATCTCGGACCAGATTTGGCTCTGGATGCTCACAGTTGTGATCATAATTGCCGTTTTTTTTTACTTCGGCAAAAGTGACCACCCAAAAAACATATCTGAGGGCGTCTCCAAACAGCCATTTGACTACCTAAGTACTATGATAAATCCTCGGCCGTAGGTGACCATACATGCATTTCATTTGGCAATAGCAAAGTTCTATGTAAATATGTAGTAGGTAGTGATGCTCAAACGGCTTCAAGGCTTAACTCGTCCTTAGGCATTGAAGGTGTGGTCAACTCGGAATGACGTCCTCTGACCCTAAGTTCCTAAATCTGATCAGACCTAAATAAATCGGACCCGTTTTATTTAAATCGCCCTCCGAGATAAGGTGACAAATCGGGCGGCAAAATCGATGAAAACCACAATACTTGTTTATCTTGCATTTTTTCACAGACTGTGACTCAGTGCATAAACCGGTGCAAGTACAGAGTATGCCTAAGTTTTGGCGATTGCCTACCACAGGCTGTGGCCCACAGCAAATAATGCAATAGGGCTCAATTTCAGAAACGGACCACTACGTTGGAAACGAGGGTCTAGATCAATCCTCGCCGGTCTTCGGAAAAATGGCAACTACTTCGCCCTTGATGACTTCGCAAACTAGAGACGTCTATGTTCCTATCTCACCACAGCTACTGCGTTTTTATAATCATCGATAGGATTATGCTCGTCTTCTGATTAAGAGATCTGGGAATTATTTGACGAACAACCTAACTGACAATTGCGAGCCCTAATTCGGGGCTTCTACACCTTTGCCCGGCCAAAATGAGACTGGTTGCAGGCAATCGTAAACGATTTATGTTGGGGAACCTTGCAGCTTCCTCAGCAACCCAATCTACCACCTACAGTACGAAATTCGAACTTCAATGTGATTTTTACCCCAACCAAAGTTGGACAAACTGAGTTCGCGCCTAAGTCATGAAGCGCAGCGTTGCGATGAGTGGTGAAGAAGAGCTCCCGCCAACGTGCACGCCGTGTTTTCCCGCCCGCGCCTAAATTCAAATCGTTCCCTGGGAGCCTTAGCTCTAGACCACGACGCCGCGAGCCCCGCAGCTCATTTCCAAATCGTCCCTGAACGTCGTAGATGCCCTCCCAAGCCCGCCTCGCCAAGCACACCGTCGCCGAGAAGCAGCGCGTGATTGACGCCCACCGAGCTGGTCGTGCCGACTGGCTGAGTGTGGCGACGAGCAACGGATTCGCTCGCTCTGTTGCCTACCGTCTCGTGAGTCACGGTCGTGTTGAGAACCTTTCTCGTGGTGGTGCGCGAGCTGCGGTTACGAAGGTCACACCAGAAGTCAAGGAATGGCTCGAGGCGTACCTCGATGACAATTGCACGTACACCCTGGAAACTATGAAAAAAATGCTTGCGATTGACATGAATATCTCACTGTCCACCTCATCTATGAACCGTCATTTGACTGGGATGCTGTACACAGTCAAACAACCACGTGTGGTGCCGATGACCTGTAGCAACGAGGTGAACAAGACGAAGCGTCAGGCGTTTGCCAAAAGCCTAAAGCAACACCAGCTTGACGGAGATTGCATCGTGTACTTTGATGAAACGAATTTTAACTTGTACTGCAGTAGAGGACGAGGACGCGCAAAGAAGGGAAAGAGGGCTACGGTGGTCCAGGTGCCCTCAAAAGGGCCAAACCTACAAGTGCAATGTGCGGTGGCCTCAGGAATGGGCGTCGTGCTCTACCGGCTTGAGCGTGGGAGCATTCGCATGGAGCAGAATGCAGCCTTCGTGAAAGAAATCTACCAGACAATCAAGGCAACGGAAATGTTTTCGAGCGCTACGACGGGAAGAAGGTCGTCATCGTTCTCGACAACGCGCCTGCGCATCGTCAGACCGAGCAACGCGTCACGGCTCATGACGACATGGTCATCCTTCGCTTGGCTCTATACTCGCCGATGTGCAACCCAATTGAGGATTGCTTCAGTGTCTTGAAAGCCCACATCAAAGATCACCTGGCGATGGATCGTGAAGAGATTTACGACCGCTCCAGCATGACCGATAACGATGGTGTCACGCTCACGATCACTGAGCGGTCGATGTGCTTCATGGAACGTGCTGCCAAAGCGAGTATGCAGTACCTGACGCCTACGTGGGTGGCCAAGATGGAGCTTCACGCGCGCAACTGGGTCAACGCGGAGGAGGATATGAAGGACATGTGCTACGGAGAGTGACTTCTGTCCTAAGTTGGTTGGGAAAAATCTCACATTGGAGTTCATTTACCGCGCAATTTTCATAGCCCAATCAAAGCTCGCGTTTTATTTTTATTTTTTTTATTACCGCGCCGTCTCAACTTGGTTGCAACCAGTCTCGTTTTGGCCGGGCAAAGGTGTTGACATGGTAAATAGGCCGAGGGGGCAGCTCAGAGTCTCCATGTCGTGGAGGATCTGGGGTAGAACGAGGTACTGAAGGATGATCCGGACGAATGAGTAATAAGCCACAGTGGGGACGATGATAGATCCACCTAATAAATTTAAATTATGCTTGACATTCCTAACCCTATCGTAAACAAACTCATGTTTCTGGGAGGATTCAAATGCATATGAAAATAAAATACGAATATACAGACAACCCCCTCGGTAGTAATCCCTAGGCTTGGAATACTCCCTCAACAGCAATAAAAAAGCGGCAAGGAGTATACAAACTCAAGTTAATATTCCCTCTCACCCCTCAGTTGTCGAAAGAAATATAATGTTGGTGACAATTCCTATCCTGAGGTGCTTAACTATGGGGAAAGTTCTAATTGTACAGGACGCCCGAAGGAATCTGCATGAAATAGCAACAACAATACTTGTTTTCGATCTATATTTTCATGTGCACTTCTCGCAGTCCTCTCACTCATCCGCCTATCTGACATCCAGTAGCATCGGCATGAACGAAAAACTTACCAATCCACCATTAGGCATTCCCTCATAGTCCAGGTTGCAACCAACCGATATTATAATAACATAATATGTGATGCAGGGCAAGCGATGGCGAGTCAAAGCGAAAAAGTTAACAGAGATAACACCAGCTATATACGTGCAACACATTTGGTAAGCTTTACTAACTATTGGCTGTTGCCGAGCTAATGGTAAACTGATGTTCCATTATTATGGTACATCCCGCAATAGTAAAAAACCTTATACAGAAATAAAAGCACTACCAAGGGGATTGTCTGCATGTGCTTGTCGCGTGGTTTACCCGTTCCCAATTTCTAAAATTAGAAAAGCGATGCCATGTACCAGCTTGATGTACAGAATTATAGATATTTTGTACCGATACGAAGTGACACATATTATTAAGTGAAACACTTCAGAAGACTTTCGATTGATACAGTGGCTCAATACACATTATCCAGAGCTCGGAAAATAAAATAAAAAAATGAATTGACTTTGCTTAAAAAAACAATCCTACATTGCAGTAGCTTGCACAGCAATAATAAGTACTGCAATTATTCGACAAAAACTGGAAAATTGACTTCTGTCCGCACGGCATGCTAAAAACTATAAGCAATGGATAATGAGCTTCTGTCCGTGCGGTTGAAGCAAAAGTATAGGCATAAAAATGAACTACTGCTCGTATGGTAGTAAAATCAAAAGCCATGGGCTTGGAGAGATTGACCGTGAGTGCGCTGGCTCTCGTCATAAGTCTCACGAAAGCCCGGGTGACTCGTAGCGAGATGGCTGATGAGATTGGTATAGTCTGTTCCAGGACTCTGCTTGCGAACCTTGCCACACTGCTTGCAAGAAAATTGGCCGCCACCGCAGTCCGTGAAGAAGAAGCTTGAAATGGCGCGCGAGATGGACATGTTACTTGTAGGTGTCAAAAGTGAGAATGAGAACGCTGGGGGACTGATAGAGGCGGGTAGTTACCTCTCACATGAACACATCGTTCAGTTGGGGCTTCGCCGACCAACAGATTTGGTAGGTTCTTTTTACTTTGTGGTAAAAACTCAGTAACATTATTACGGGCTCAGTTGTATATTTTACGGGAAGATTTCGTTCCCAATAATTCGTTATTCCGTCAATACAATTCCACAATTACTATATTATAATTATTTTTTCCTAGCACTAGTTAACACTTCAGAAGACTCTCAGAACAACAAAAATATGTATTGATGCGCGTCACTGCTGCCTTCTTAGTCAATGTCGCTCTCCGAATCACCAGCACACAAGCGCAGATAACGCAGACGGAAGTACTGCTCGAGTACATAGCAGGAATCGCTCCACTTGTGTCCACTTAGCATCGAATCGAGGAAAAAGAGGCACCAAACTATCTCGGAGATAGCCCACCCATTCATCCTTGTACGTTTCGCAATTCGTATCGAAATACGTCAGGAAGGGATCTTTCTTGTCGTTTCCAAGCGACCGCATCACGTCTTGCCGATACGCAGTGTACGTGCTCGAACTCTCGACCTTCATCATCAGCTGTAGAGCACTTATGACCTCCTCCTTTTTTACGTGATCACGCTTGCAGTTTTCCAACCTAGGGTTGTCGTAGAGGTGTTAGTAGCATATAGTATTCTCAACAGCTCAGTAGAAAAGATTTACCTGTCTTCCTAGGTAGCCAATCACGTGAAATTGACACAGTATCTGGCGTGCATTGAGAAATGCTTCAGCAAGCACATCTTCCCCTTTAAAGTCCTTGTCGATTACCACAACTCGAATATTCACCCACGCTGGATTGGATTCCTTAAATTCGCGTCAGACGAATAGACAAATTCTCCATCGTTTCGCTCTCCACTAGTGAATGCTGATCATATTGAGCCAGTACAAGATCAGCAATAACGAACAAAACATTTAGGTATTGTCCGGTACATAAATCATCTTCTTGTACGAAATTTACATACCTTCCCAAATACATCGTCCACAAGAATACTGAACAACTAGTAGTAGTTCTTTTATGTTCCGTGCGTTGTATCAATCATGACAACTTCAGGAAATGACTTGAACAGACGTTTTTGGCCTGCCGTCTGAAAACAAGCGGCATTCACACGCCCCGATGTGTTGCCCACCAATAACGCAGCTGAGTTGCCGTCCATGTGCTGAACTCACGTAGTAGCCCCACACTCCTCTCTTCGTCACTTTTTCCGCCTTCGCTCGCACGCTTCATCGTAGCGAATAAGGCCGGTTCCTAACGGGATAATCTTCGGAGCATGACACGATTACTCGAGCGCTTATTGGCTGCTAAAAATACATATGGTAGAAATAGAACGCTCCAGTGATCCCAAGCTGGGATCATCAGTCACTTTAGGATCACGGGTCACATCCGATAATCAAGGCACAAGAAATGAAGGTCTCTAGTATCATCGTGTGTGTCGCTGCAGCGGTAGTTGCAAACCAGTTCCGACGATATAGGCCATCGAAGGTTGTATCTCGCAAACGCCTCGACTGGGAATCGCACCGTGATCGTTTAGTTCTTGAAGGGCAGCTTGAGCACTATTACAGAGTGAGCGCTGTGGCGTTTGAAGAACTGGTAGCGTCTATTAGACACATTCTTGAGCGAGATGAAGTGAAGTCGAAGAACAGGACTAGTATTAGACCAATATCGGCGGTGAACAAAATGCAAATGACAGTGTCATGGCTGGCAGGTGGCTCCTACCATTCAATTCGAGCTCTTGCTGGAGTTAGCAAGTCTGAATTCTACTCTTCAATTGTTGAAGTCATGGAAGCCATTTGCACTCACCCACAATATCAAATAACTGCTCCAGTGTACGACGGTGCTTCGATTCAGCGTGCAGCGTCAGAATTCGCGGGCATTAGTAAGAAAAATATATTAACCGGGTGTGTTGGGTGTGTGGATGGGTGGTTGTGCACTATAAAATCCCCGAATACACGAGAAGTTCCAGACGTTTCCGCCTTCTTTTCGGGTCATTATCTCCGCCATGGGATTAATGTCCAAGCAATGTGCAACGCAGCGTGCAGGTTTACTGGGTATTGCTTCAACTCACCTGGAAAAGTCTCTGATAGTGTTGCGTTTAAGAAGTGGCCATTGTATCTGGCAATTTCAAATCTTCCGTTCGGATACTACGTCGTCGGCGACAATGCGTATCCGTTGTCTTCGTCAGTCCTGGTTCCTTTCACAAAGCCTGAAATCAAGTCGAGCGACTTTTCCGACTACAATTTTTATCTATCGCAGCTACGCATCCGCATAGAAATGGCTTTTGGTCTCTTGGTAAATAAGTGGCAAATTTTTAAACGCCCTCTAGCTGTTGACTTTATTCATGCCGGACTCGTCATTAAGACATGCATGAAATTGCATAATTACTGTATCAACGAACGTATTCGTCAGCCAGTGGACCAAACAGTGGAGGTGAGTGCAACGCTGCCACCAGAGAATTCAACTCAATGGAGAGCTGCAGCTTTTTGCCCACCGTTTGTGAAGACACAGATTAATGTGAGATGCCTATCATTAATGGTCATATATTTCGAAAAGTTGTCCTTGGACATATCCAGCGATACAATATGTCGCGACCTACCACTAGACGGACTACTAGCAGCCGATAATTTGATCTTGAAGCTCGTCGGCTTTTTCCTGAGCTGTCTGAACGCGCTGAGCAGCAGCTTCACGATCGTGTTTGAGAGTTGCCACGTCCATTCCTTTCAATATCCCATCATAGATCTGCCTGTCGAGGGTTGCTAGAGCTTGACGTTCGGCGTGCAAGAATACCATCCACCGCAGCTAATTTTTCCACCAATACATCTCTCTCCATCTTCTCACGCTGTAGGCGGGCTACAGCAATTCTTTCTTCGATTAGCCCACCTTTTATACTTGTAACTTCAGTGTCCACGAGCTTACTCACCGCTTCGGTGAGATCTGCAACCGAGTCGGCGCTGTTCCTACGCTCATTCAACTTTTGGTGTTTTCTGTTCACTTGCTCCTTCTTTCCGTCCGATTGCATCTCTTTTGATTCGTCGTCTTCATTGTCATCATAAACACACGTAGAGCAAAACTCCCGACCAGATCCACGCTGCTCACAACAAAGATGAAGATACATGGCTACCTTATCCCCACGACAAAAATTCCAGAATTCATCATGCGAACCGGACAGCTTGCACCTTGCTTCAGCAGCGGCGAAGCGTGTATTGCACGCCTTCCACATACTCTTTAATTTGGCTCCTGAATGGGTGGTAATTAAGTGCGGTTCCACGCCCTCAAACAATGAGTCGTCTGACACGAGACGATTAAAGTCATCGTTCATTGTATTGAATGCTTCTGCCACCTCTCCCCAAAACCGACGACCTCCTTCGTCGAGCTCTCGGCGGCTTAGCGCGTCACAGTGATAAAGCGTTAAAAAAATCCTTCGGAGAAGAGGACATTGAGTAACCGGTACAAACAATGCCGCGAACGTCGCTCTGATATGTCCTCACCAGCATCGCGAGTGCGTTTACCAAGACGTTGGCTCTCGAGAAGCAGCTCCATAGCGGTACGAGACTCATCGTTGCCTTGCAAAATGGTTACTCGATCTGCCTTGTTTGTATTCTTCGCCACAGAAAGCTTACGCGCAGTGCACTCTAACTGCAGCTGATCGACTGCCCAGGTGATGTAGTAATCCGATGACGGCGGGGGGACTGTTCGCTTACAGCCGGGCTTCTGCACGGCAGTCCAATTGCGACTAATTCTTGGTTGACAGCGTTCTTGCTGGGCTTCACTGCTCCCTGGCGTCTCCATCTCCCACTTAAGCAAACTAGTACTGGAGGAGTTTTTTGGGACTCTTCAGATCATGATCTTGTTAAGACAGAAAATATGCTGATCCGTCGTTATACCCTACCCCAATACGGATCATGATTTCACATGATCCCGTTAGGAACCGGCCTAAGTTGTTTCCCTAATAGTACCAACCCAACAAAAAGAAACAGTGCATCAACATCACAGTTTGGCCGTTCGATCTATCCAGTGACTACCAGCTAATCCTTACTAACGAAGATGCTGAAGAATATCCTTATCGGAAGATCCAGCCTTCTTCATCTTGTGCAAACTTAGCAGCACGTCTGGATTTATGATGCGACGGCTTTCTGCACAGTACTGAAAAAGATCATCACTGCGGAGGTGGTTATGCGACCCCTACCAGGAAACCATCATCTTCCACCCCCACCGTAGTCACGCTTCGACAACGCCTTCACCTTTGCTCCGCACCCCAAGTAGCGAATTATTCTTCGCTGCCGCTTGCCCTTGCCCTTTTTCGGGTGTTCGATTCCATGCGTACACAGCAGCGAAAGCGAGTAGTATGGAAAGTTCTTCGGAACTAACATAGGATCATTCGCATGAACACCACGATCCAACAGCTTCTCGTTGCGTAGTTTCGAGCTGTACAAAGTCCGCTTCGACAGCAATTGCCACGTTTTGTTGCAGTGACGCGACAACGCCGTCGAAAATTTATCCCAATCGTCAAAACCACGTTCAAATCTTTACATGAAGACACCTTCGTCTTCCACAATATGCCCACGCGATTCCTCTAGTGCAGATATGGCGGCATCCCCACCACATACGTCAATATTGTTTTTCTTCTCTGTTGGCCTCTTCACGTTACCTGATAACTTGATCCGGTATGATTTTGGCTGGAGATGTACCGGACTTGCGTTTATCCGGTACCGACCTGAGCTGTACAGTCACGGCAGCGAAGTCGACATCCGAAAGTTCACCTAGCTCCGGGGCCACTTTCCTTTGCTCACGCAGTAGAGGGACACCGTCGTCATCGTCGCTATCATCTGTCGTACTCTTCCTCCTCAGATGCGGACGCATTCGAGCTCGAGCTTTCTGCAGCCTATATACAAGCTTTAGCGGTGGTAAAAGCCTTTCGCTTCTTGCGAGGGTCGTCCTTCGTGTGCAGATTGGTCGATGCCATCAGTCCAGAAAGAACCTTCGTGGATCCAGGCGCCCCGATGACATCACGCTGGCCAGGGCGACCGCTGCTCATACGCTGCGCAGAGTCAGAATTCTATCACCCTGCCTAAACCCAACCCAACCCTTCCTGCGCATTAACCCTATAGGGCTGAGCTGGATTAGACCATGCTTGGTCCTGGGTTTAAGCCGGCGTGCTGCGGACACGGATCTTATTTCACCCCCTACTGTCGGTTTCGTACATAAGGGGGAAGAATTGGCCGCCATACAAATCCCAAGTAGCTCAATACCCGCATTTTCCTGTCATAAGGGTTACTTTGTACGGCAAATCAGTTTTTAACCAATCAGCACCCGAGTTATATTGTAGGTTGTTGCGCTTGCTCACTGTACAGTAATACGTACAATTAAGTACTATCCCTTTTGATTGGCTCAGTGGCATTTTTTATGATGCTTCTGTCTGTGGTGAGCGTGGAGGAGGCTCATCCGTTATGCGCTATGCGGGCGGTAACAAGGAGAGCAGTGACCCCATGAGAGTGCATAAGGGAGAGGGTCTACTGGCCCACCAATGATACAACTCTTAAAGCCCCATAGATCTAGCTAGTGAGGCCGGGAGACATCTATTAGTGCCGTGCTTCCAGCTAGGCTCGTGCGTCGAGGACGGGAAGATTAATAGACTACAGTACGGTTCCTTTTAAGTGCGGTGTGTATCCACTATGACCGACATGAAGAAAACCCTACCCCGATATGCATATGGGTGTGTCCTTATGACAGGAAAATACCGACGTCTCGTAGGCCACGTACTTCCGCGTGCATTACTTCAGTGCCTACCTACTATTACCGGTAATAGGTAGGCATAGGCACTGAAGTAATGCACGCGGAAGAAAAGGGACGGCTAAGGAGGGTCCTCTGAAGGAGAGCCCTCTGCATCGAAAGTACATTAGGGTAAAACAAAATCATTCAGTTTTTAAACCATTTCTAATTAGAAATGGCCGAGTACCCACTATTCTTAATCGCAAGACAGTGAGGTGAAGGAGTGATGACCCTCGCGCAGGAACGACCCACACCGGTACAGAGGCACAGGGAAGCAGACTATCGGGCTCGTGGTGAGGAGTGATGGCCCTCGCCACGTCAAGCTGCAACAAGCTACACAGAGACACAAGGCGGCAGCTGACTAGACTCCTTTTTGAACCCCTTATAGCCCTCTCCAGGGCTCCCGATTATGGCATTTATATTTATCGGGAGGCTTCACTTAGCATAAATAATGGTATTGGGCACCTAGTGCTGAGCCATACATAATGACATCTACAAGGAGCAAACAATAAATAAGAGCATAATGTAGACCAAACCAGCATCATGTTAATG
Source organism: Phytophthora cactorum (assembly GCA_016864655.1). NCBI lineage: Eukaryota > Oomycota > Peronosporomycetes > Peronosporales > Peronosporaceae > Phytophthora > Phytophthora cactorum. The sequence goes on from NHQK01000085.1 coordinate 185,842, forward strand.
ATCTCAATGACAGGCTGTGCTGTCCACTATTCATCGTTTTGGCGCAGGAATAGCATCATTTTCAGCGTGATAGACTGCAAACTGTGACGCTCTTGCCCGTTAGTCGTCCGGGCGACGCTAAAACACCTTTCAACAAAGTTAGAGGTGGGCAGAATGCTGCTAAGCAATAATGATAAAGAGGATTTTTTCATTTATTATGGGAGATGATTCTTTAATCAAATAAATTATCAATAACATTCAGGAAGTCAACAAAATAAATATATTTATTATTTCATAAGAATTTATTGAAAATACCATGCCATAATCGGGAGCCCTGGCTCTCTCTCTCGCTCTGTCTTTTCGACAATATGCTGTGTAGACTTAGACCCCGTGCTCGGCCACACTCGTAATTACGCGCCCAGATGAATTTTGTTCCAGGCACGTATCGAACAGGTCGTCGAGATACATTGTAGTTGGGCCTCGGAGTGAATTTGCACTAAAAGTCTGAGCTTCACTCGTTTCTTTCGCTTCTTCATCTAACTGGTGCTGACACACCAAATCAAGCAACGTGTCATCTACCAATTCAAAATCCAAGTTCATGTCACCGTGATACGAAGAATCAACATCAAGATTGTAATCTGGGAAGTCGAACTCATAGTTCATTACTTCATTTTCCTCTATTGAAGTCCTCGCAAACCTGCTTTTCCACACCGTGTTCAATATCTTCATCTTCGTCGTCGTCACTCCCGCTGCTGAAATCACTTCCAGCGGCAAAGCCATTTTCTTCATCGATGTCAATATCCACACTGCCATGCATGAAATCATCTGAGCAGACTGATACGCTTTCACTTCGTCGTTCCAAATGACTGTCTATATTAGATGAAAACCTCATGCCGATGCTTCCTTCTCTCGAAACAGCCACATCTCCTGTGTCCACCGAGCTCTCCTTCACGTTATCACTTTGCAAAGCAAAAACAGTGAAATACCAAGTCGATTCCATAAGAGCACTAGAAGGAAAGCACGAATTGCTGAGAAGTTTTGTAGTAGTTGGAAAGAGTTGCGTCAGTTGTGTATTCGAAGCCTAAATGTGGATGCTCCATATCTAACAATATCCTACACTTTAATTCCTCGATGTAGTGTAGTCTATTATTACACTAAATGCCCGCAGCTTATTTGCAATAGACCCATCTTTATGCAAAGTACGACGTTGAACTTTCCTCTTTCTTGTTGTTCGGTGTCGCCTTCGAACTAAATGTAGAAGTGAGTTCATTTACCCTAGTTAGAGAACAAACTACCAATATGCATGTTCTCGGGATCGGTCGTTCGTTGCACAACCGCTTCAATCGAGGTTTCAAAACGACTCGTCCCAATGACTTGGTACAGCAGTTGTTGGGCAGAATCTCAGCAACTTGCTGTATTTGTAGCAACCGCTACAACACTTCCCTTTCATAAAGCAGGCACTTTCTCTTGTGGTCGTCGACCTACCGGTGAGTCGATGTCGGGCTATGTGTCGTCGGTTACGTGATGTTTAAGGCTTTTCGCAGCGCGTTGACGGGTGCTAGTGTGTTGTGAGTGCGCACGAATGCCTTAACCGCACTGGGAACGTCCTCCAATAAGACCTCTGCTGGTTCCCAATGAGTCCTCTAGTTGATCGAGCCCCCGCCAATGCACTTTGATCTCATGGCGCTTCGCGATCTTGTTGTATCGAGCTTTGAGTAGAAAATCCACGACATGCCCCTCGCTGTTGTGCGCGATGTGCTGGAGGAGGTCCACTTTGACGTCAAGTGAGTTATCCGCGTAAAACTTTAGGCGGCTGGAATGAGCTTCCTTTCGCTGTCCGGTGACCAAGTTTTGGATTTCAAAAATCCAGTTTGATACGGTGCTGGGTCCACACCACTTCACACGCAGCTTGCCGCGTGTATGTTGCCACACATCTACATACAGCACGAAATCACCAATGTCGAATTGTGCCATTGTTGTCCCTTTCTTTTTGTTATAAGTCTGTCGTCCGGTTGCCCGCACCGCGTTGTTGACTTGGCTTATGCGTCGATGCATAACAGCCAGCGCTTGTTGCACTCTCTTCACATTTTGTCGTTGAGTTGTCTGGATGGTGTCTAGTGTTGCTGTCTTTAATGGTCCTGGTACGAAGATGGTATCACTAGGTTTCATCGCTGGAAGACCCGTCATCGCCGTGATGGGGGCCAAACCTCCCAGCGATGGTGACGGAGTATTGTTTAGCACAAGCTGCACGATCTTCACCACGTGCGGCCATTCCCGCGGTTGTAATCTCCACTCCGAAAGAAGAGCTCGGCAGCAACGCAGCATCTCTCACATCACCACTTCCACAGTGCCGTTTGCCCATGGACACCGGGCAGTTATGAAGTGGTGGTGGGCGCCCAATGCATGTTGCAGTGCCTCAATGGTCTTGTTTTTAAAATGTGTGCCCTGGTCACTGACCCAGGTGCGACACACACCAAAGATCGAAAACCAGTCCGTCAAGCAGTGAAAAATAGTCTCGGCATCAGCAGCTTCGCACGGAACCAGCCACACTAATTTTGACGCATCATCCTTAATTACCAACACGTAAGTTTCACCGGAGGTACTGTCTCCCATGTAAAGAAAATCCCAGTGGATCAATTCGTTAGGGCGCTCGGCATGCATTGCTTCCCCTAACAGATGTGGCTGTGGAAGTCCGCCGAGTGTACTCGCGCAGTGGAGGCATCGCCGCACGAAAACCTCGATGTCTTTCTCGATGTTCTTCCAGAAAAACTCATTCGCAATCTTTTCCAGTGTTGTTGCAACGCCTCGGTGACCGGCCACTCCAAAATGGCCCACGACGCATATTCGTACTTGTAGTTCCACCGCATCGTCGGGGATCCAGACTCTTCCTTTGCCATCTGTCCACAATGCATCTGACGAGGAGCGCACCAAGTCGTTTGAGGATGGCGCTGCATCCTGTGCAGCAGCAATGTCGAGTTGCGTAGGCCAGATGAAAGAGTCGTCCAGTTGAGGTGAAAGCGGTAAATCGACCTGTCGAATGGCACACACTGTCTTGAACGACGAGCCCCATCTTGATAGTAGATCAGCCCATACATTCTTCTCGGCGGAAATGTCGTGAATATCGTACTTGTATGCCATCAACAACATCGACCATCGATGTAGTTTATCCGCAGTGTAGCGTGGTACAGACTTAGAGACACTATGTGGGTCGAATATGTACCGCAGGTTTCTGTGGTCTGTAAACAATGCGAACCCATCGGGCCGATGCAGTAGATAGTCCGCCCGACGGCAGGTCTCAATTATAGCATACGCTTCTTTTTCCACTATGGCCCAGCGCTTTGCTGAGCCTGAGAAAGTTCCACTCAACATCAACAATGGTTCGTGATCTTGTTCACTGAGTGGTCTGCTAGCAGTGTCGGGTGAAATCTGGGTAATGGCTGCGCCCCAATGTGCATCGCTCGCATCTGTATAGACTGAGAGACGTTTTCCCGGAGTCGGATGTGCTAGTTGAAGCGCGTTCTTCAATGCCTCTTTGCACTGCTCGAGACACTCGCCTTCCGCGTCTCCCCATCCGGCATCGCCAAGTAGAATCTTTCTGACTTGGTTCTTCTTACGCCCACCGGCTTGCTGGTAAACTTTCTCCATCAACTTCGACAGCGGAGCTACCAATTTGTTGAACGCCGGAATCGCAGTGCGCATCCAATTCATTGCACAGATAAACTATTGCAAATCCTGACCGGTACTGGGCAGTGGTAGATTCGTGAGTGCTGTAAGTCGCGCTGGGTCATGCCTCACCCCCTCACCGGACACAATACGTCCACACCAAAGTGCCTCAAGCAGATAGAACGAGCACTTCTTGGGGTTCAGCTTTAATCCTTTCTCCGCACAAATGGTCAGCACTTTCTTGAGTAAGATCAACAGTCCTTCATCACTCTTCTCATAGCCCAAAAGATCATCAATCCAGATGAGCAGTCCCTTGTTAAATACTTCCGAAAACATTTCCTGAACCGTGGGCTGCACGTACGCCACACTTTTCGTGCCACCCATAAGCACTCTAGTCGGCGTTATCACTCCCTCCTCCGTGAGAATGAAGTAGATCTCTTGACACCACACCGCCATCACAAACTACCAAACCCTTTGAACAAATCCAGTGAGAAGCATCTGGACGACCCACGAAGACGATCGAAAACCACCTCCAAAACGGGCATTGGCCACACGATTTGCTCCACACACTCGTTAGGGACTCTCACGTCGACTGTCATACGATGGGCTCCAGCTTCAGGCTTGTTGACAACGTGAGGTGGTGAACACCAGCGACTACGCGGGTTTCTGTAGCACAGACCTGCGGCAATTAGTGCGTCAATGTGTCTCTTGAGAAACTCACGGTGCGCCTGAGAATATTTTCGGGCTCGGCACCGCACTGGCACCACTCCAGGCTTGAGTGTGACTTCCTTGGGCGGCATATCCACAGGTTTATCCCTTCCAATGACCAGGCGAAATACATTAATAAGCTCCATCAAGATGGCCCGAAGTTCTGCTACGAACCCGGGTGTCGCCCCCAGACGCCGAGCCTCCTCGACTTTTTCCAGCAAAATGCTCCTAACTAATTCACGTTCTGTTTCGGCATCGTCAGTAAAAGTCGGAAAACAGGACTGATCTTCATCTTCCTGCAAATCTAGCTCGCTAGTTGTCTCCTCATTCACATCACATATCCCACACAGACTGTACTTGCTGCGCAGCAGCCAGCAACTTATCGGAGCTGTACCCCAATCGTACCATAATCCCCACCCCCGGGAGGCAGCGGTTGATCGGTCACCCAGTAGATCACATTCTGCAATATGAGTGGCCCACCAGGCGTTGAAAAGCGCAGATCCAGCTTCACTTTGCTTTTTACTGGCACCGGTTTGTCTCCAATGCCAGTTACTCCTGCTGTTCCTGTAAGAGCCTGCTGAGCAATCCAAGCTCCCCTCGCCGACAATTGCTTCAGTAGCTTAGTCGTCACTACCGATACCTCCGCCGCGCTATCCGATGTGATCGAAGTCTCCACAGTACTCATAACGACGCACGGAATAGCTGGTGATGCAGTAGTGGCAGCCTGATCCGTTGGAATCACCGCTAGTACGGGTTTCATGACCCGCTTGCCCGTGCACTTTTCGTACAGCTCTTTGGCCTCGGCTGGACCCGAAATGTTTGGACACTGGAAAACACCATGGGCTAAATCTCCACATTTGAAACACTTCTTGTCTGATTTCCCACTATTAGCATTAGTTTCCTGGTTCTTTTTCTACTGCTCCGAGTGCTTTACAGGTTGTTGGCGAGTTTTACCTCCAATATTCTGCCATCCTCACCTTTCAGTGATTTTTCAGTTGGCTTCTGCTCTTGGTCTGATTTCGCAGCACCTTTTCCTTGCGAAGCACTTGCAATGTGCGCCTCGAACCGCATGAAGCCTTCTAACTCTCCACGGACCATTTCAGAAACAATTTGATGTTTGATTTAGTGGTCTTGTGGCTTTGACGGCCCAGCTGATCTCTCACGGACGCCTTGAAAGCGGGAGGCCTCAGTGCTTCTACTAAGTACCCCACCACCTTCTTTGGCTCGGCCTGTACCATATGCTCAATGTTCAACCTGTCTGCAATCTCGTAGAAGTCCGCCATGAGGCGCGATAGTCGAGACTCAGCGTCTCGAAGCCCTGTATCCATGCACAGGTTCTTCACCTCACGGTCCAATGTTTTGTAAGCCGTATTGTCCGGAATACGTGCTGACAAAAAATAATCTCGCCACTCCGTCTCCGTCACATCTTTTTCTTCTTTAAACAGCTCAAACTGGCAAATTCGCACCATCGTGCCCTGTTCGATACATGCACTGAGAGGCATCACAAAAATATTGGCCTGAGTGCCTTGATTTAATGCTTTGATACGCCTAGAGTTTATAGCGTAACTATCCATGAAATCCCGTTTCTCCTTCTTCGAGCTCCCCCGATAAATTGGAGGTACAGGTAAGTTCGTGTCTGCTGCCACGGTGACAGAAGGTGCTTCCGGTGGTCGTTGGTCTGCAGGAGATGCAGCCCCCCCCCCACGTACCTGCAGATGCGGTTGCACAGCCTCTGCCAGGCTTTCAAGACGCTGGCCCTGCAAACCGACTGCTTCCTCAGCTGCTCGAAGCAACCGATACCACTCTTCCAAATAGTGCCGATGCTCGTCCATCTGACGCTTCATCTCCTGTTGCTGCTCTAACAGTGCCGACTGTCGGTCATGTTGGGCCTGGAGATATTCCGACGTTTTTGCCGCAAGGCGGTCCTGTTGACGCTGCACCTGGCCAAGTTGCTCCGCGGTCCGCTGTTGTACCGCTGCTGAATGATGAGCCAGAGCCTCGACTTGGCGACTTGTTCTCATATCACCACTTTGTATCACCGCTGTCCTCGGCGTGGTCTTCTCCAACCGTAGGTCGTGGTCCGTATACGGAGGTAACGGCGGGTACACCGCTACGGGCATTCTGCTAGGTGTATGAGGCACCATTGCCTCGTCGGCTTCTTTCATGCTGAGTGCGACCCCCAGCTAAAGAATTCTTTGTTCGGTGTCGCCTTCGAACTAAATGTAGAAGTGAGTTCATTTATCCTAGTTAGAGAACGAACTACCAATATGCATGTTCTCGGGATCGGTCGTTCGTTGTACAACCGCTTCAATTGAGGTTTCAAAACGACTCGTCCCAATGACTTGGTACAGCAGTTGTTGGGCAGAATCTCAGCAACTTGCTGTACTTGTAGCAACCGCTACAACACTTGTCTTCTCTTAGCGTAGCGAGGGTCATCACTTCCTCGCTACGAGCTCGATCAACTGCTGCATATTTGCGTCTCTGTATAGCTTCTAGTCAGCTGCCGCCTTGTGCCTCTGTATAGCTTGTTGCAGCTTGACGTGGCGAGGGCCATCACTCCTCACCACGAGCCCGATAGTCTGCTTCCCTGTGCTTCTGTACCGGTGTGGGTCGTTCCTTGCGCGAGAGTCATCACTCCCTCACCTCACTGTCTTGCGATTAAGAATAGTGGGTACTCGGCCATTTCTAATTAGAAATGGTTTAAAAACTGAATGATTTTGTTTTACCCTAATGTACTTTCGATGCAGAGGGCTCTCCTTCAGAGGACCCTCCTTAGCAGTTCCTGGAAGAAACCCCTCTCTTGGTGGACAACGGGTCCATCGGATTACTCTAAAACACAATTGAGCTCGACTGCAGGCTCAATCTACACGTAGCTACCGTACCTTGATAAAACCCTGCTCTTTGAACGTATGGACCCAATCATGAACAGATTGCACGTTGTGATAGAAAAAAGCGTTAGTTTCTCCTGAATTGTATGCGCCACGCTATGGTTTTGGCTCAAAATTTCTGCGATATGTTCTGCGTTTGGCGCATACAACTTCGAAAAGCCCCATCTCTGTTATTTAGGCTGGCATGGCGGGGCTTCCAAGAATTTGTCTGCGTCCGCCGCAGAAAAAATGTCAACAAAGTTTGATCGCACTCTCCTCCAACAAAGGTCAACAACACGCGGCTCTCAACAGTTTGGAAGCGCCCGCGGCGTTCATGTATACCCGATAAGGTGCCATCACTAGCATGAACTGGAGCTGCCGGAGGAGCGACCATACAGTCTTCAAGCTCTGGGTGCACCATGCACGTACCAAGCAACCGTGCGGGTGAATACGGAGGCTACGCTAATGCAGAGCAATCAGAAATCAGGCAGTACTGAGGCAATGACAGTCATCAAATTTGTACCTACTGGTGCTGACCATGGCGCACTGCAAGGCACGGAAGCCCAGCTCCTCTCTCTGTAGGATTTAAACCTCTGGTCGCTGGCGAGCATGGCCATGAAGCGCTCAAGGGGCTCGTGTTGGTGGCCTCGTTGAGGTCTTCTATCGGCGGTAATTGCTGCAATTTTTGATGGCTGCCACTGCCTCAACCAATTTTGATGATTCGATGTTGTGTGCGTGAAGACATATCAGACAACATTTGTGCTGCACAGGTGGGCTGCCGCTTCATAAGTTCAGAAATCATCACTACCAACCAGCTTTGCAAGGATAATGCAATACTGTTTGAAAGGCACTTATAATGAGCACATTTGGGCAACTCTGCCAATTTGGTTTGAGCTATTGTTCGAGAGCTCTACTAACTACTTACGTGCGATACAAATATGAATGCATCGAGTTAGAGACAGCTTTACCAGACTTACCACCAGTTTTGTTTGCCAGCGAACAAATAAATTCCTTGCGCAGTGGAGGTCGCTGTTAATTTGTGACTTTCCTTGAATAAAACGAAGAGCATGAGCGCCTCAGCCCTATCGCGGTGATAACACACCGTGATACGATGACTCCTGCACGATTTTTTATATTTTTGGTCCGGAAAGGATTTACGTCTAGTTTTACTCACCTACCGGTGGAGATCGGCATAACGATAATTAATGATGCCTCAATTATCTTGGATTTTGTATGGATCTCTGATTTTTGCTCCAACGCAAATCCAGTGTTGCTATTGGCCATAATTCGGCATACAGAGTGCAGAGCTGTACACGAACCTAGCATCGGCACCCCACACCCGATGACGAATTTATACTTTTGCGATGGACCGCGTGATTAGCTTCCGGAAGTATTTGAGCTTCCGCGCACAGGATTGTTTGGTGCATCGCAATTATGGTAAGGGAAATGACCAGTTAAGGGCTGCCGATCAGTTAAGGCTCGTCGACGTCGCCACCAGCTGTCATGTTGCTACTGAAATCAAGATTAAATGCGGCCCTTTAACTGATCGAGACCAAATTTGAGGCCACAACTTTAGTGGCGGGTTATTCACACATTATTACTGGTTGGCAAATCAAAATAGTATAAAAAAATAGCAGAGACATGGAGCTTCTCAGACCTGCAAAGCTTTCTGTTTTTGCACAAGCCGTTCCCAAATTATGGGCAAGCGAGCTGATCGACTTGTCGGCAGCCCTTAACTGGTCATTTCCCATATAATAGCGTCGCTGTCTTTTTGTTTTACATGTAAGGCTCCACAAAGTGCAACGTTGTAAGTAATGATCTTGCCATATACAGCAGCAGCTAGACGACTCGTTCTATTTAATATCTACAATTTACTTCGACATGGTGCGGAGTCTCGCTCGGTTGTGCTCGGTGAGCTTTGTGTGCGTCCCTGACATCAGCTTACAGTTAGTGCGCAATGTACATACTTATTAAGTATGCGTTCCTGACATCGTTAGACAATCGCTCCAATTAGCTACCAATCAAATCACATTATAGTCCCATCGGAAAACTGTCCTATGTGCATAATAAGTGAATAGAAGTTGACTTTACGAAGTTCATCAAATGTTATTTTGGTTTCACGACACATTGTGCAAAACAAGTTATCCTCCTTGCTTTAGAAGCGAAGCAGCTCTATGGAAGGACACGTTCTGTGGTGACCACTGCTGTCACTTCCACGACATCAACTTAATCCAGCTTGCCAACACCGAAGTTGCCGGTTGTTTCAGCCCACACGTTCTCCACGTTGCTCGACTGGATCGAAGACTGACTCGTTTCGGTCGACGGCTTCACCGTTCCAGCAACAGATTGCTGCACCTGCTGTTGCTCCGACTGTTCTTCCATGCCGCTCGACTGGGACTGCTGGTGCTGGTGCGAACTACTGACCTGAATGGAGCCCGATGAGTAGTCGACGAAAGTAGGAACCGTCTTGATAGTCTCAAGAGCCGTCTCGCCGTTACGAGACGGGAAGATGCCGCTCTTCACCAGAACGTTCGCCTTGCAGGCGCGGCCCAGGTACTTGGTGCACTCGTCCTCGTTGTCCACAGTGTACAGAGCTCCGTCGTTGGTCTTGTTGAACAGAGGCATTCTCGTGTTGCTGAAGTAGTTGTCCTCTGCGAGAACCCAGGCGTTAGCACCAATCTCAAAGGAGTGACCTGAGTTGTTGCCCCAGTAATTGTTGGCGACGTGAGCAACGACATGAGCTTCAGCTTCGCCGCCAATCTTAGGAGAGCGACCTGAGGTTCCATGCACGTAGTTGTTGAGCATGCTAAACTTCGTCACACCGTAGAAAATGAACGACCAGTAGTGGTGACCATCGCACGAGGCCGAGTAGTCAGTGTTACCATCGAAATCCGAGTTGCTGATGGTCATCGAATCGGTACTGGCCAGGTTCGTCGTGAGGAATTGGCGGCCAACGTGGGAAATCTTGATGTGGTCGAGCCAAATGTTCTTCATCGTGGTCTTACCATGGTCAAGCCCCTGAAGGTAAATGGCATCGCCACCCCAAACGAGTTGTCGGTTGAGCTCCGTGATGTGGATATTCTGCACGATAATGTTATCACCGACAAGCGTCAAGCCCTTGCCCATGATGACTCCGCTCTTGCCGATGCCACGGATAGTCTTGTTACTCTTCACATTCATGCGCTTGAGAGGAGCCTTATCGTACGTGACTGTCACCTCGGTGCCGCCGGTACAACCGCCCGTGTTGTTCATGCCACCCTGCTGGAGGATCACATCCTGGCTTTTGAAGCCGTTGTTCTTGGCCATGCATTCGCGCGTGTAATCCGGTCGGCAACCCGTCTCAGTGATGGTACCTTCAGTTCCACGGAAGTCGAAGGTCTTGTTCAGCACAACCACCAGTGGCTCCGAGGAGTTCAGGTACGTGATCAGCTCTTGGTTCGTGGTAGGATACACGACAGTACCGTTGCCTCCACCTGTGGTGTCAGCAGCAATACCTTCGGGGGTGCCGATAGTGAAGGCGCTCGCGCTTTTGGTGACGAGGGCCAATGCAGCGGCGAGAGCGAATTGGATACGTCCCATGCTGGAGAAGTCAAGTTAGTCTTGAGGAGGTGGTGCGGTGCTCAAGGCTAAGCAAATTTGAAAATGACCATTGCTAGGGGCCGCTGAAAAGCTGAGCAGGGCGCGCTCTTGAGGCCAACTGTACTAACAACACCACTGTTGTAGACCAGTGTTGAGACAGACGCGAGACTTCGTAGATATAGCATCAACAAGTATCTTGTAGACAGCTGGGGACACTGCACCAACCCTTCCACTGTATATTTCGTGGCGCTCAAAGATCGCAGCCTTCACCCCGCCGTGCGATCGCAGGTACTGGGGACAATAACAAACTACGACAATGTTAGTTCATGTAGTTACATTTGTTGGGGTCCCATCGTATGCTGCATCAGAAAAGTTGATCTGTGCTAACTCGCTACACGTCGTTTAAAACGGCCATGGATCTCGGCGATGAGTCCACAGCTCGTGCTTCCTATTTACTCTAGTTTCGTTCCTTCACGACAGTCGGAAAATACTCCGCACGCGAACTCGTGGGTCAGATCCCCGCTCGCTTGTTGGAATGTCGCGGATAGTTGAAAAAGTTCCTCGACCATTCAGCTCACGGCTGGTGGGTCACCGTCCCCGATTGAGACGTGGGTATTATCCATCCACTGGATAGTATGATTCAACAAGCAAGCTAAAATTCCCGCTCCGTTCCGCAGCATTGGGGATCTCAAAACTATTCTTCACTTTTAAGTTGAATTAAAAATTATAAACTCGAAATGGTACCCCAAAGAAGCATGCGAGTGCATTTGATATCTCCACGGCACCTCTACGGACAATCGTGACGATGCAGTATGGTATAACCTGTCGACAGTAGGTCATTTCGATAAATAACTTCATCTGAGATGAGCAAAAACGAGAAAACCATCGAAGGAATGCCAAAGTTCACTCTGTTGTGTGGCACTCTAAGAGCATCGAAGCTTTCTAGGTACCAGTACTTGAGATGCTGTAGTACATGTAAATACGGCGAGCCAACAGCAGAATTCTTGTTGTGGATCGGGTTGTTTCACGACACCCGTGAAAAGTCTTCAAGACGACAAGCTTACCTTAGCTTCGGATGTGCACCAGCCGAATTCTGAGACACAACTTCAACATAAAGGGATGTGCACCTTAAACTTTATATTAATTATGAGAACTGCTAACGATTTCGGCTGTTTTCGCTGCTCGTCACTATTGGCTGACACCCAAGCTTCAAATCGTGCGTTTAGCTGCGAGATTTCGCGGGGTCGCTACAGTGTACCCGCACCTCATTCGTGCGCCATCGAGCAAACAGCTTTGACACCAGAAACGCCTGCAGTCACGGAGAATTGGTAGAAACTTTGCGACAGTTAGTGCCGATGTATGTTTCCTCATCTCCTGTATGACCGCGCGGTGCTCCATGCGATACCTTTGCAAACGGAGTTACTCCCACGGAGCAGCTCTGCCATCTACCGTAGCTAGCTGCCAACACCAACAGCAACGCACGGAAGTGATCTGTCGCCCCAAATGATTCAATTGAGAGATTGAGCTCAATTGAGAGTCTCAATTGAATCATTTGAGGCGACAGATGCAGTTGCCGTACCAGATACGGACAGAAAACTAACAAATTTGATACAGAGCATGTACTAAGATCGCTAATTCATGGGACTAAACGTAGGTATACACAACCGAATCAGTGAAAACGCGTCAGTTTGTGTTCTGGGTTAGCATACGGTGGTCTGTATATGAATGAACCCGGAATTCTGGCTACGCGTCCTTAATTTGCGCTGTCGTCGTACATGTACAGCATTGACGCTGCAAAAAAGGGTGAATTATTTACAGCAGTTGCCACCAGCTCTGAGCCCTGCTCAGCTCCAAAAGCAAAACGATCTTTGCTGCTTTTGAGGTCGTGTGTCCGTGTGAACCGAACGCTGGCCCCAAGACCCACCCAAGTGGACGCTGGTCAAGCAACCACACGCCCAGCTCAACTGGCAACTTATTAATATTAGCGAAGTCATTCTCCAATTTTTGCCTCACATCGAGCACTCCGAGGCATCGACCACAACTCAAGCGCGCATTGATCTTCAGAAATGGTTTCGCGCCACCTCGCTCTCGCTGCCGCCTTCGCCCTCATTGCCGACTGCGCTAGTGCTTTCACCATCGGCTCCCCCGAAGTCTGGCTGCTGAACCACTGGTGGAGCAGGCGGCAAAGACCGTGTACCCGACCTCTACGACCGAGTTGGTGAACTACCTCGCATCTTCGGAGCCTCTTGTGGTCGTTTTGAACAAGACTTTCGACTTTCGCGGCACTGAAGGAACGACTACCGAAACCGATGCCGACCGGACTACACTCGCGAATGCATGGCCAAGAACAATGGTTACAAGAGTCAAGACGTCATTATTCAGGGTGGAAACATGGCCACCACTGGCGGTTGCACCGGTGGCACCCAGGTCAAGGTGACGTATGACAACGCGGCTCTTAAGCGCATGACCGTGACGGGAAACAAGACCATCCGTGTATTGGTAAGAGCGGTGTCATCAAGGGCAAGGGCCTGACACTCAATGGCGACAAAATCATCGTCCAGAACGTCCCACATCACGGAGCTGAATCACCATCTCGTCTGGGGTGGAGATGCCATCTACATGCAGGGCACCAACGGTGGCAGCTCGGCTATGAAGAAGATTTGCTTGACCACATCAAGATCTCTCGCGTTGGCCGCCAATTCATCACGACTAACAAGGCCAGTACCGACTCGATGACCATCAGTAACTCGGACTTCGATGGTAACACGGACTACTCCGCCACTTGTGATGGCCACCACTACTGGTCGTTCATCTTCTACGGTGTGACCAAGTTCAGCATGCTGAACAACTACATCCACGGCACTTCTGGCCGTTCTCCTAAGATCGGTGGTGACAGCGCTGCTAAGGTTGTCGCCCACGTCGCCAACAACTTCTGGGGCAACAACACCGGCCACTCGTTCGAGATTGGCGCGAACGCTTGGGTTCTTGCTGAGGGAAACTACTTCAGCAACACGAAGATGCCCCTATACACGGGCAACGACGGAGCTCTGTACGCTGCAACCAACAGCGACGAGTGCTCCAGCTACCTGGGTCGTTCGTGCGTTGCTAATACGCTCATCGACAGCGGCAGCTTCGACTCTCGTAACGGTGAGACCGCTCTCAAGACGATCAAGGGCGTCTCTACTTTTGTGAACTACAAGCCAGATGCCACCGAGACGACGAGCGGTTCTCAGCAGCAACAGCAACAGCAACAAGAGCAACAGCCGCAGTCGTCCCAGTCGAATGGATCGAAGCAGCAGTCAAACGGCTCGCAGCAGCAGTCTTCTCAGACTAGCGGCTCGGCGCAGCAGCAGTCATCGCAGACCAGCGATTCGGATCAGCAGCAGACGAAGCAAACGAGTGGCTCGGAGCAGCAGGAGCTCCAGTCGAGAAAGCTGGCTGTGCAAACGAGCGACTTGGAGAAGGAGTGGCAGCAGACCACGGGCAACTTTGGTGTTGGTAAGCTGGACTAAGTGAAACGTTGTGGAAGTGGATGTGCCGGCGGACGCGATGAGTTTATAGATCGGCTTCGTTCCTAGTTGTATTTGTATATCGTAGCGTGTAATGAATACTGTTGATGGATACTATTAATTTCAACGTAAGGTAGACCTTAGGTCTAAGCTGAAACTGGTGGTTATCTACTATGGCTAAAAACTCAGTCGGGGACCTCGTGGAATTCCTTTCTTACTGCTAGGCTTTGATATCATAGAATTTGCTGGGCAAAGACCAGCTTGATTCATGATGCCAAAGGAGTAGCGCTTATCAGTATGGTCGCGTGCAATACTAGAATGTGGATGCAAGCTTCTTGACAAAAATTGGATTATCCATAAAATCTTTTTCGAATACTCGTACCAAAAGAAACTGAAAAGGTGCATCAGCCGGATTCTGGCACACGACTTCGTGTGATAAGAATTAAACGGTATCTAGGTGGGTGTTTGAAAAACATGTAAAATACGGGAAGCCAACTACAGAATGCTACCTGGCAGTCGCGTCGTTTCACGGCACACTTGAAGAGTCTTCAAGAAGTCACGCTTACCTTTTCTTCAGATGTGCGCCAGCAGAATTTTGAGATCCAACTTCAGCAAAAATAGATGTGCACGTTAAAACTTGTATTAATTATGAGAACTGGCTACGATTTCATCTGTTTTCGCTGCTCGTCACTTGTGGCTGACACCCAAGCTTCAAATCCTGCGTTTAGCCGTGTGACCGCTGTTAAAGCCGTCGCCCCGACGTTGTTAGTGTCGTGTTGTACAATTTGCACGGAGCAACTTTCGTTGGGTTTCGGGCAAACAACTTGACACCAAGAGTGCCCGCAACCACTCGTGCAGTTCAACTCCTACTTCCCTCATCTCCACCCTGTAAGGTAGCATACAGTGTTGCGCGTGTAGCGTTGAGAGCGCTGAGCTATTGCGCAATACCCTTGCAACAGACCTGCGCGCAAACCACATATTAGTAGTGCCAACTTAAAACAACGACGATGGTCTCAATTGAATCTGTTAAGGCGACACGTGCAGTTATCGTACCAGATACGGACAGAAACTCATGGGCATGGACTCATTCTCCAACTCTGCGATCCTACATCTTAGCGAGTTGAATCATACGACTGGAGAGGATCCGGAAGATCCAATCCCTCATTGAGGGCCTCACGCTGAGCTTCCTTGACGACCAAACCCATGGTAGTGGGTGTGTGGCGATACTAAGCGATCGCATCAGTAAACGCAATGAGAACGCGTCAGTTTGTGTTTTCTGGGTTAGCATACGGTAGTGTGTATCTGTTCACGGAATCTTGAATACGTGTGCTTTATTTCCGCGGTCGTACAGCGTCGAATGCCGCGAGAAAAAGTTGAAGTATTTACAGCAGTTGCCACCAGCTCTGAGCCCTGCTCAGCTCCAAAAGCAAAACGATCTTTGCTGCTTTTGAGGTCGTGTGTCCGTGTGAACCGAACGCTGGCCCCAAGACCCACCCAAGTGGACGCTGGTCAAGCAACCACACGCCCAGCTCAACTGGCAACTATTAATATTAGCGAAGTCATTCTCCAATTTGCCTCACATCGAGCACTCCGAGGCATCGACCACAACTCAAGCGCGCATTGATCTTCAGAATGGTTCGCGTCCACCTCGCTCTCGCTGCCGCCTTCGCCCTCATTGCCGACTGCGCTAGTGCTTTCACCATCGGCTCCCCCGAAGGTCTGGCTGCTGGAACCACTGGTGGAGCAGGCGGCAAGACCGTGTACCCGACCTCTACGACCGAGTTGGTGAACTACCTCGCATCTTCGGAGCCTCTTGTGGTCGTTTTGAACAAGACTTTCGACTTTCGCGGCACTGAAGGAACGACTACCGAAACCGGATGCCGACCGGACTACACTCGCGAATGCATGGCCAAGAACAATGGTTACAAGAGTCAAGACGTCATTATTCAGGGTGGAAACATGGCCACCACTGGCGGTTGCACCGGTGGCACCCAGGTCAAGGTGACGTATGACAACGCGGCTCTTAAGCGCATGACCGTGACGGGAAACAAGACCATCCGTGGTATTGGTAAGAGCGGTGTCATCAAGGGCAAGGGCCTGACACTCAATGGCGACAAAATCATCGTCCAGAACGTCCACATCACGGAGCTGAATCACCATCTCGTCTGGGGTGGAGATGCCATCTACATGCAGGGCACCAACGGTGGCAGCTCGGCTATGAAGAAGATTTGGCTTGACCACATCAAGATCTCTCGCGTTGGCCGCCAATTCATCACGACTAACAAGGCCAGTACCGACTCGATGACCATCAGTAACTCGGACTTCGATGGTAACACGGACTACTCCGCCACTTGTGATGGCCACCACTACTGGTCGTTCATCTTCTACGGTGTGACCAAGTTCAGCATGCTGAACAACTACATCCACGGCACTTCTGGCCGTTCTCCTAAGATCGGTGGTGACAGCGCTGCTAAGGTTGTCGCCCACGTCGCCAACAACTTCTGGGGCAACAACACTGGCCACTCGTTCGAGATCGGTGCGAATGCGTGGGTTCTTGCCGAGGGAAACTACTTCAGCAACACGAGGATGCCTCTGTACACGGGTACGAATGGAGCCCTGTACGCTGCCAGCAGCAACGACGAGTGCTCCAGCTACCTGGGTCGTTCGTGCGTTGCTAATACGCTCATCGACAGCGGCAGCTTCGACTCTCGTAACGGTGAGACCGCTCTCAAGACGATCAAGGGCGTCTCTACTTTTGTGAACTACAAGCCAGATGCCACCGAGACGACGAGCGGTTCTCAGCAGCAACAGCAACAGCAACAAGAGCAACAGCCGCAGTCGTCCCAGTCGAATGGATCGAAGCAGCAGTCAAACGGCTCGCAGCAGCAGTCTTCTCAGACTAGCGGCTCGGCGCAGCAGCAGTCATCGCAGACCAGCGATTCGGATCAGCAGCAGACGAAGCAAACGAGTGGCTCGGAGCAGCAGGAGCTCCAGTCGAGAAAGCTGGCTGTGCAAACGAGCGACTTGGAGAAGGAGTGGCAGCAGACCACGGGCAACTTTGGTGTTGGTAAGCTGGACTAAGTGAAACGTTGTGGAAGTGGATGTGCCGGCGGACGCGATGAGTTTATAGATCGGCTTCGTTCCTAGTTGTATTTGTATATCGTAGCGTGTAATGAATACTGTTGATGGATACTATTAATTTCAACGTAAGGTAGACCTTAGGTCTAAGCTGAAACTGGTGGTTATCTACGATGCTGTATAGTAGTTCTATGAAGAAAAATCGTTCTAACATCTCATCCTGGAACCCCGTGGAACTCTTTCATACGGCTAGGGCCGATATTGCTGTTGAGATGGTAAATTGACTCACGATCATTTGAGGTGCAAAGGTTTTTCTTGGTCATGATCTGTGCAATATGAACTAGAACTTATGACAGCGTAAGAGAGGAAAACTGCTTTTGTAGGCATAAAAGCACAACTTTTGGACTACTCGTATCCATAACAAGCTAAGGGATCCCAAAAAGGATTCCATAACATTTTTAAAGAAAATACCTTAACCTGAAGATAACCCTCTTTTGCACTTAAGATACATGAACCCACCGAATTTTAATCTAAAAAATATTATCAAAATAGCAGTGGCATCTTGCCGTTGTTCGCGTTGCTCACGAGTCAATTTTATCCGCTCGGATGTGTCCAGCCGGATCCTGGCACTCGACTTCAACAAAATCGACTAATTTGGAAGACTCTTTAATTTAGTATAGGTTATGAGGAACTATCACGTTTCGCTGATCGACAGCTGTGGACGCGGAAGTTTGGACTCAAGATGTTGCCCCGCACGCAAGTCCGTTGCCATGTGCCAGGCGGTCGGTCAACTTCTAAAAACATGTTGGCCTTACAAGAGCAATCTATCGGTTATTCGAAGCGTGCATTAGACTTTCATTACTGTTGGACTGCCGAGCAGGTCCCTGCAGGTGCCTTTTGGATTACAAATTGAACCATAACTTGACTAATTTAATATTTTAACATTAAAAATTAAAATAAGTCAACCTTTAAAAACAGGTGGCACTGATCGCACAATATATCGGCGATAAACTTCGGCAGAAGAATGCGCCGCAACCACCAAGACCCAGGTAAGCATACGGACAGAATATCTTACAAAACGTGAAACTTCAGGGGCCAACTGCCTTCACAGATAAGACGAGCTAGGTACACATGTAGAGCAACGCGAAGAAGCGGTGTCACTTCGTATTGTACCTGTGGATCGCAAAACCGTGTACATGCATGGTGCTGCTTGCCCGCAAACAAGCAGATCATCAATAAATACGTCCACGGTCGCGCTGTTGCGTGCTTTCTGGTGTAGCATACGGTAGAGTTCCTGGCCGAATTTCGCTTCAGCTTTCGTCAGGGATCACGATTCTTAGGGCTCCACGTTCTGTACATATTATATGTAAGGTTCTTGTTGTAAAGTACAGTATTAATACAGCTGTGATTGTCATCCTCAGAGGTATACATTATAAAGAAAGATAACAGTGGATTTGGTGTGTTACGTTAGTCCTGTCAAGAAAAACTACCTGTGCGTCGTGTGGTCGCTGTTCGTGCGTCAACGCGATTGAAACACACTATGGTGGCGACGTGTTTTTCAAATTCTTAGCTCAACCACGGCTGGCAAACTCATTCTCAAATTTGCACCCCATAACCCAAGCAGTTCACCGAACTTCAGGATGGTCCGCGTCCATCTCGCTTTCGCCGCTGCTTTGGCTCTCATCGCTAATTGCGCTACCGCTTTCACGGTCGGTTCACCCGAAGGCCTGGCCGCTGGTGCCACTGGTGGAGCAGGCGGCAAGACCGTGTACCCGACCTCTACGACCGAGTTGGTGAACTACCTCGCATCTTCGGAGCCTCTTGTGGTCGTTTTGAACAAGACTTTCGACTTTCGCGGCACTGAAGGAACGACTACCGAAACCGGATGCCGACCGGACTACACTCGCGAATGCATGGCCAAGAACAATGGTTACAAGAGTCAAGACGTCATTATTCAGGGTGGAAACATGGCCACCACTGGCGGTTGCACCGGTGGCACCCAGGTCAAGGTGACGTATGACAACGCGGCTCTTAAGCGCATGACCGTGACGGGAAACAAGACCATCCGTGGTATTGGTAAGAGCGGTGTCATCAAGGGCAAGGGCCTGACACTCAATGGCGACAAAATCATCGTCCAGAACGTCCACATCACGGAGCTGAATCACCATCTCGTCTGGGGTGGAGATGCCATCTACATGCAGGGCACCAACGGTGGCAGCTCGGCTATGAAGAAGATTTGGCTTGACCACATCAAGATCTCTCGCGTTGGCCGCCAATTCATCACGACTAACAAGGCCAGTACCGACTCGATGACCATCAGTAACTCGGACTTCGATGGTAACACGGACTACTCCGCCACTTGTGATGGCCACCACTACTGGTCGTTCATCTTCTACGGTGTGACCAAGTTCAGCATGCTGAACAACTACATCCACGGCACTTCTGGCCGTTCTCCTAAGATCGGTGGTGACAGCGCTGCTAAGGTTGTCGCCCACGTCGCCAACAACTTCTGGGGCAACAACACCGGCCACTCGTTCGAGATTGGCGCGAACGCTTGGGTTCTTGCTGAGGGAAACTACTTCAGCAACACGAAGATGCCCCTATACACGGGCAACGACGGAGCTCTGTACGCTGCAACCAACAGCGACGAGTGCTCCAGCTACCTGGGGCGTTTGTGCACGGGAAATACGATCATCAATAGCGGCAGCTTCCAGTCTCGTAACGGCGGGACCGCTCTTAAGACGATTAAGGGCGTCTCTACTTTTGTGAACTACAAGCCGGATACCACCGGTGCAACGAGTGGTTCGAAGCAGCAGCAGCAGTCGTCGCAGACCAGCGACTCGGATCAGCAGCAGTCTTCCCAGACGAGTGGATCGGCCCAAGAGGAGTCATTTGTAACGAGTGGTTCGGAGCAGCAGCAGGAGCAGCAGCAGGAGCAACAGTGGGGTGGCTCGTTGCCGTACAATGGCGGCTCGGAGCAGAACTTTGGCTCTCAATCTAGGAAACTGGCTGTCCAAACGAGTAACCTGGAGAAGGAGTGGCAGCAGACCACGGGCAACTTCGGTGTTGGCAAGCTGAGCTAAATGGAAGTTGTAGAAGTTGCAGCACCGAGGGACACGATGAATGTGCCCTACTATAGAGCTGGATGAGCTTCTGGTTTGTTTTGTATACAGTAGTGTTTGAGCGATATAGATAATAGATGTCAATGATAAAAAACGTGAATGGAATACAGCTTCATCAGCCTTTGACTGACCCCAGAACTCTTTGCTTTATATTCTGATCTACTCTAGCCAATTTGAATTGTATTCTGGCCCGCTAATTAAGCAACGACCCGGTGAATTTAGTGTACATGCCATACGTCATACACTTGTTCTTTGTGTAACGGCCGATGTTGTTTGGTCGAACTCTATCATAAATGGCATCTTGCCTACATATAATAGCATATGCAGTATCAATTGGATGGCGACCGTTTCAGCCTCTGCGTTATCTTGAGATGGGCAGACGAAACCTCAGATCCAGCTTCAACAAAATGCGCGACTAGTTGATTGACTTCCATAATTGATACAAATTTAGAGAACCCAGTCACGTCTGCTGTCGCTGATTGCCGTCTGTGGCTTGTAGCCAAACGGCAAATCCTTCGCTGATGATGCGAGAAGCACGCGTTGAATTCATCTAGACAAACTTTGTCGATTGTCGGCTAGGATTCCGCTCGCTGCGCGCCTCGCAGTGTTAGTGCTCTGCGAAGAAATGCCATAGACGCTGGTACAGTGCTGCTCGCAAGAGACCGCCACAAACGTTTTAATCAGTTCGCCCACCCCTAGTCGATTCGACACCAGGAGCGTACGAAAAATGCATTTAGCTCTGAACAACAGCGCTCTACGGTGAAGAACGTGGAGGGAGTTTTAATTTAATTAATCCACTGTACCTAACTAACTGCAGCGAGGCCTGCAGTATAAAAGCGTCGAATCGCTTACCAATCGCGAAAGATGCCGTGTGCCCCGAAATGCGCAGCACTCGGCGTCTCGCGACAGGGCGACCCCCCATGCGCTGTCGTTTTCAGCTGTCGTTTGTTTTTTGGTCAGTAACAAAAAACAAACTGTGCAGTTGCCTGCTCGTTTCCTGCACCACCAGGCCACTCACCTAGTGTTTCTGAACTCCATCAACTGTATTATTGGTTATACACTACATTCTCGACAACAACTTAAATCTAAACCAGCTCTATGGGAGGACACTATCCATCGTGTCTAGGCTAGTGAGAACATTTTCACCGGTTGCTCCCCTCAGTCCAGCTTGCCCACACCGAAGTTGTCGGTCGTCTCAGTCCACACGTTCTCGATGTCGCTAGCCTGGATCGAAGACTGAGTCGCCTCGGTCGAGGGCATCGCCGTACCTGGAGTGTACTCCTGTTGCTCCGTCTGCTCCACCGAGTCGCTTGACTGAGCGGTCTGCTGCTGCTCGCTGGTTTGAGCAGAGCTCGAGGTGTAGTCAACAAAGGTAGGGTACGACTTAATAGTCTCGAGTGCAGTCTCTCCATTACGAGAAGAAAAGTTACCGCTGCTGACGAGCTCGTTGGCCACGCACGAACGACCGAGAAGGCTGTTGCACTGGTCCTCACTGCTGGCAGCGTACAGAGCACCTTCGTCACCCTTGTTGTACAGAGGCATCCTCGTGTTCGTGAAGTAGTTGCCCTCGGCGAGCACCCAAGCGTTCGCGCCAATCTCGAACGAGTGGCCGGTGTTGTTGCCCCAGCAGTTGTTGGCGACGTGGGCAACGACATTAGCAGCGCTGTCACCACCGATCTTGGGAGAGCGACCAGAAGTGCCGTGAATGTAGTTGTTCAGCATGCTGAACTTGGTCACACCGTAGAAGATGAACGACCAGTAGTGGTGACCATCGCACGAAGCCGAGTAGTCCGTGTTACCGTCGAAGTCCGAGTTACTGATGGTCATCGAGTCGGTGCTGGCCTTGTAGGTCGTGATGAACTGACGGCCGACACGGGAGATCTTGATGTGGTCGAGCCAAATCTTCTTCATGGCCGTGGTGCTCTTGTCGGTGCCTTGGATGTAGATGGCATCACCTCCCCAGACGAGGTGGTGGTTCAGCTCGGTGATGTGGATGTTCTGCACGATGATGTTGTGACCGTTGAGAGTCATGCCCTTGCCCATGATGACACCGCTCTTGCCAATACCACGGATGGTCTTGTTGCCCTTAACAGTCATGCGCTTAAGAGCAGCGTTGTCGTACGTTACCGTCGTCTCCGTACCATTATCACAGCCACCCGTGTTCGCCATCCCACCGCTCTGAAGAATCACATCCTGGCTCTTAAAGCCGTTGTTCTTGGCAATACACTCACGGGTGTACTGGGGACGGCAGCCTGGCTCGGTTTTCGTTCCCTCGGTTCCACGGAAGTCGAAGGTCTTGTTCAGTACAACCACCAGCGGTTCTGATGAATTTAGGTAGGTGATCAGTTCTTCGTTCGTGGTTGGGTACACGACAGTGCCGTTGCCTCCACCCGTGGTGCCGGCAGCAAGACCTTCAGGCGTGCCGATAGTGAAGGCACTTGCACTCTTAGCGACGAGGGTCAATGCAGCGACCAGAGCGAACTGAATACGTCCCATACTTGAAAAAGTGGAGAAGACTTGAGGTAGTGTAGTGCTCAAGGCGAGGCAAATTTGAGAATGGCCTTTTGTTAACGTTAGTTGATCAAGTTTACGCCCACTATATTCGGGCTGTTGGACCTTGTCCACGCTACAACGGCAACCTTCAACTTCATACTGCGCTTTCTCGCTGCACTCGTTTCCTGGAAAGCGGCTGAAAACATCTTGAGTGGAGCGCTCCCCTTCAGTCGTTGCGGCATTGTTTGCCACCCTAAAAAACACATGCTGGCGCGCTTGCTGAGGATGTTTGGGCGCTATTAATACGAATGCACGGGTGGGGCTGAACGACGGCAAGGCGAAGCAGGTCAGGTGAAGAATCCACGCGGGAAGAGGATAAATCCTGTCAGTCGAAACTTCCATTGTTTTTTGTTGTACCGTAGTAGTGAGAGTGATAGGCTATCACTAACTCACTCTCAATATAAAAAAAACGATTATTGGCATGTAGTGTTTTAATTAGAGTTCTGTTCTGTATACAGCTGGTGGATTGATTGCCCGTTATACTACATGTAGCTGCTTGGACACCGACCTGAATTCGGCTGCTCGTGTGTATAAGACCTGGGAGCTTACTGTCGCTATTCACCGGCAGCTACGTAAGCTTAATGCTCAAGGAACAGCAATGCAGAATTATCTTTTTGGTGTGGTGTTTCGGCCATTATTGAACCGTTGAGCGCGGTTTTTCCTATTCGAGGAACGATGGCATAATTTTAATTATGAAAATTCGAAAAACTCAATTTGTCGTGACCCTTTCACCCTCTTGAGATGGGCACCAGCCGAGATCTCAGATCCAGCTTCAACAAAATGCGCGACTAGCTTATCGGCTTTCAAAATTTATCAATTTAGCGAAACCTTTCGCAGTCAGCTGTTTTCGCTGATCGCCGTCTGTGGCTTGTAGTCAAGCTGCAAATCTTGCGTTGCTGGCAATCCATGATGCGATATGCACTCGTCAATACCGTATAGGTCCTGTACGGTATTGACGAGTAAAGGACCTGTAACACGCAGGTACAGTACATGTTCGCGTAGGTAAGTTTCGTTGGTTGTTGAGTAATAGGGAGTACGCTCGCTGTGAGGCTCGTAGCGTTAGTGCTTGAGAAGGAGCTCACTACTTCATCTATGTATATGGCACTCCGGGAGCGCTCCCTGAGACCACCACAAACACTTTAATCTCTTTGACCACCCGGTCAACCCGTAATCTGTATAGTGGATGAAAAGTACATTAATATGTATGACTGCAACACAACTGGCAACACAGCGGAAGTACCTACCGCATTAATAACTACAGCGAGGCTTACATGTACTGAGATGCTGTATGCAAGCATCGAATAGCTTACCACCGGAAAATAGGCAATTCCGTTGCAATCTTGAGGAGTACGCGGCGAGCGAGACACGTCTGGGTGGAGCATCAGTGCCGGGGGTGGGGTGGGGGTGCAGTGATACATTGTCCATGGCAGCGAATTTCCTCAAGAAGAACATCTACATGGTGAGCCACACCCTGAACGGGGACTAACGCTGCCACTGTGTGATGTACAGGCCCAGCACGATGACGCGATACAACAGAGTGATTGAAAACTGGCAAAGATATCAAGTACGGAGTGTCTCGGCATAATTCACCAGGAAAAGAGGGCGAGCAAGCCAACATTTGTCTAACGAACGAGCGCGAACATGTCTCGATTGTACTGACATCAGTTAATACTTTCAGGTAATCAGAAATCGTAACATGACAGACAGACATACAGATTGGTTTGCGGGCTGATGAGCCCGCGAATTCGCAGTTCTTAGTTTTACATGTACAGATGAACCTGTCTAAGATGAGCTTGTATATCATGATATCCTATCGTACTTGATACGATTTGATTCCACCAGACTAGTAGACTTGCTTTTTGTCTTGACACTTGATAATACTGTCTAACTTGAAACTTGATACATTCTGATGAAAGAAAAAGCGGCCTGTTGAGGTCAAAATCAAAGGTTTTGGTCAGAATTAGGGCCCTTCATCAATACGAAAGTACATGTTCCATCTATTCTAAGCACTTTTCACCGGAAATTTGCCTCGATAAGGGCCGTAGTAAAGACTTTGGGATCATCTCGCATATCTCCATATTTTCTCGATATTTACATATTTGTAATATTTCATTCGAATTTCACTAAATTTCATAAATATGTACCATATCAACCGCCTTAACTTGATCAACTTGCTATACTTGATCAAAAGTTGTTCCACCGGCCGTATTAGCTAAGGGAGGTTAATCTGTACTGCTTCGATCCTCAACATTGCTGGCGGGATTCGTCTGCGCTACTGCGAGTTGATTGGTCTAAATTTAATGAAAGAGAGATGGATGATTACCCGAGAGGACGAAGGAGGAAAGGGAATTGACTTTTTCGGATCTTCGGGATTGTGCACTCCGGCCACGTGGACTCGTGTCCACCACTGAGTTTAAGCCAAAACACTGGCATAATTTACTCATAGTTTAATTTTCTGGACGACCAGCAACCAGATTAAAAGCCTCAGACCTTGTCCGACGACCTCGTCTGGCCCGCGTACTTCGGATGGCTACGACGCGTTACTTCTTCCTCGCCCCGGACGCTCTCGATGCCCCTGGCTTCGCCTACGGAAGCAGCGAGACGGAAGCAGGCGATGTCTTAGAAGTGCGACGCCTTCAAACGGGACGATGGAAATACATGGGCGACTTCTCGGCTTCCCTTCCCGCGAGACCGACTCTAAGACGAGAGTTCAGTGAGGAGGAAGCCCTCAGTAGACTGGGGACCTATGTGGGAAGCTCAGTTTGCCTCCCTCGACGACAGGAAGGGGGCTTGGAGTGATGGACATACGGTGTCGTCACGGGCTATCGTTTGGATCCACATCCGGCTACGCGAGCGCTTCATGTGACAACTTCAGAGGACAGCTTAGATGTGGTCTTGATGGCGAAAGAATTCACGACTTAGCAATGGAAACTTCGCGATGAGGCTGTGTGAAGGGCAGTCCGTATTGAGGCTGATGCCTGCGGAAATGCGGGTACTAAACGAGGAAGTCTATGCACTCTTTAATGCGAGAGGGCGCCCTGCCATGCGTGATGTTTCTGCCATCTGTCGGGAGCTTGAAGTGGACCCAGTGCCTGAAGCAAGTCGACTGCCGCTGTTCGAGATGGTCGTGATGGAAGTGACCTAAGTCTCCGCGGGATATGTGCTGCTGAATACTGGGATTGCAGGAGGAGCAATTAACTTTCTGCACTCAACTGCATGCCCGGTTTGGAGCCGTCAGCCGGTCCACGGCGCCGGGCCCTTCGATGGCAAGGTTTGGTGTGATGATCACAACTGCGTCGAGCCCGACATTGGATCCAGGCTCGGCGAGGCCGCTATCGTTTTGCGCCGCGCGATGATTCGAGTCCTCGGCCCCGCTGCTTGCAACGAGGATTTTTTTACGGAGTGGTTTAGTCACGGATCGGCACTCGGACTCGACTGGAACCTCGAGCAAAGAACAGTCTCCATGCCTGAGGCCAAACTTGGAAGGCACGACAACGTGTGGAAGCGGTGTTACTGGACCAATCGACCTCCAAGACTCAGCTAAATCGATTGCTTGGCTCTCTCAGGCATGTCACATGCATCCGACCCGCCGGGCACTTTCCCAGAGGATCTCCGAGGCCCAACGACGCGCGCCAGAGTTTGGGAAATTTATACTCACTGAGTCGGCAAAGGATGACCTCCGCTGGTTTCGGGCGATCCTGAACGCCAAGCACTAAAACAATATCGCACTCGCGCGGTTTGCGCAGTCTCAGTCTCCGACGGTCGACATTTTCATGGATGCCAGTGATATGGGCCTGTGTGTGCTGTACCCTGCTCGAAAGCAGTTTTTAAGGGTACGTTTTGACCTCGATGAACGCAGTGCCATCCGTGACCACAACGCGGGAGGAGCTACTTTGTTTGGCATGAACACACGTGAACTGATGAGTGCGGTGTTTGCGGCGCTACTTTGGGGACCACAGTGGTCAAGTACGGCCTTATCTGTGTCGACGCATGTCCGCCTGGGGATTGATAATGTCTCGGTAGTGGCGTGGAATAACAAGCGTTCCAGCAGAAATCCTTACGCGCAGCTTTTGCTAAGGCTCCTTGCCTTACAAGAAGTTCGCCACAACTTCTACGTTTCAGCGACCCACATTGCTGGTGTGGACAACGTGATGGCCGATGACGGCAGTCGTGCCTGGGAGTCGCCTGCAAAGGCTCAAGAGTTTGCTAACTTATCTGCTGGTTGGACGCAGGTTATCGTCCCGCCGAACTTGAGGCACCTCTCGCAAGTTTGGGAGCGGAGCTCCGTACAGGGGCTTTCACAGAGTCGACTCACATTCCGTACACGCGTGTATGGAGGCAGTGGGAAGCGTGATGTGCCTTCATGGGATACTCGCCATGGCTCCCTCAAGAGGCTACCGCCTCCTTTACAGCGCAGCTGGGGGCATTTGATGTGTACCTTTAGAAATTCGGGATGAACCGCCAATGCGTGGGAAACACGTATGGGACCATCTGCTCCAAGTTGTGCGCGGTTCGGTGGAGGCACCGATTTGCTCTCGGTTATGATCCTGGCATCACAGCTCAGCACGCTCTCCTTTTGCGAGGCATTCGCCGCTTCACGGACCCGTGGTCAAGCAGCAACCTATCACGCCGAGGTTGCTTCGGCGGATCTACGCTCTCGACATTCGCCTGCCCAACCATCAGCTTTTGTGGGGCGGCTTGTTGCTAGCCTACTTTTTCCTACTGCGACGATCAGAGTATTTGTATATCGGGAGCAAGTATAGCAAGTTCGTGCAACGTATTGGTGACATCCGGCTGCTGGACAAAGATGGAGACACTGTGCGGCCACAGCAAGCCAGCGTCGTTGGGATCCTGCTCAGAGGAGCAAAAAACAACCAATTTGGCAGAGAGGAATACCGTTTTCAGCACAGCACGCCGGACTCGGTGCTCTGTCCAGTGCGAGCTGCACGATGGATTAGGAGAGGAGCCAAGAAAATATGTACACCAGCTGATGAGCCAGCTCTCAAATTGCAGCAGGCGAAGAGCGTATCCGCAGGAATGACCCGTCACAGAGCCACAGTTGCTGGTCCGTCATTTTTCGCGATTTGCTCAGGATAATGGTGAACTATTAGCGAAAATGTTCCCCCACTTATTTCCTTATGGTCGTGGCTATCCTGGCGACAAGCTTTTAACTGAGTCGAGGCCAAATCGACGATTTGATCGCTACCGATGGGGAGGATTTCTGACTAAATACCCGATTTGACCCCCACCGGTGTAGATGCTCTAATGCTTCGGAAAGTAGTTCTATCACTTCTGTTGGTTTATCCCTTTCTTCGCGTGCATTTCGCTCCTTCTGTATCAGGTTCGCAACCCATCTGCGGAGCTCTTCATCAGTAAAATGTTCATTGCCCATAGCTACAGTGTCTCTAACTTGCAAGGAGTGATGAATTTCAGCATGCTTGTCTGCAGTAGATTGAGCACTCGATGTCAGTAAATTATTCGCAGTTAGCACATCACATCGCATGGTTTTTGTGAACTTGGAGCGACCGTTCCAGATGGTGTCAATGGATTTTGTGATACCACTGCCAACGAGTCGAAGAGACAATACGGCTTTGCTTGCGCGTTCACCGGGTACGTCATTGCCAAAGCGATGGCAGACACGTCTGCGCTAAAAGTGGCCCAAGCATTCGAGGAATGTGTGTATCGACATTTCGGTGCTCCGTCGATGATTCCACACGACCGTGACCCACGCTTCATGAGCGAAGTGTTCCAAACCTTCGCCGACATGATGCAGTCGCGGTCGAGAGTGACACTGAGCTTTCGCCCACAAGCTAACGGTCAACCGGATCCGTCAGTGAAGTCAGTCATTGCATCGGTGAGGGTTTATGTTGAGGACCCGCTGCAACAAGACTGGGACGAGCTGGTGGAAAGACTGATATTCGCAATCAACAACTCCATGGACACGACGCGTAAGGAAACGCCGTTCTATCTCGTGCATGATTGGGATGTGAGGTCTACACTGAGGGAGATGACGACGTCGATGAGGCGAGTCCTCGGGAGGCAATCGGATGCCTGGGTGTGGAGAACGGTAAGTACCCGTGTAGCTGCTGACGGCTCTTGCTCGTACGGCAGTCTGAGCACGGCCTGACATGTTTTTCGACGTCCGAATACAAGCCGCCCCAGTAGTAATCCTTCTTCACGCTTTGGTAAGTTCGCACCACACCTTGATGACCGCCTTCTAGCGAGTCGTGACAATTATGTAACACTTCCTGGACCATCGTCGTGGGCACCACTAAGCGTAGCTGAAGTCCCTCGCCCTGATCGGTGCCCCTGCGATGATTTGATCCGGTGTAGTAGAGAATATCGTCTTCAGTTAGCACGAACTTGTCGGACCATTTCCACGCATCTGTCGCTTCACGGTAGCTAATATTCTCCGTGTTACCTGTCAACACGGCCTTGATATTCCTCCATTGAGCCTCTTCGCTCTGCGCTACGGCTATTCGACGTCGTCGCTCTGCTTGCGCAGCGACTGAGTCCACGTCGAATGCGGATGGTGCTTTCGACTGTTCATTCAAGGTTATCGATGGTTCGCCCGAAGCGTCGCCAGATGTCGGGATAGCCCTATCCTCACAGACAGGAGCTGCTAACGCCGCTGGTGACGGTTCCTTTGCATTCCCTCTCGAAGTATCGCTGGTCGACTGTTCACCTGTATTCATCTCTGTAGCATCGCCAGGTACACTACTCGTCTTCCCAGCGTGTCGTGAAGCTTTTGGTGTGCGCTGCGATGGTTCGTTCGCTTGTCGTCTTGTCATGACCGATACAATCTCAGAATCCACAAAAGTTTTGAAAGGTTTCCGCTGTAGGCCAAAACTCGCACGTAGACTGTGAACAACGTCTAGACTGTCTCTGGTGTCTGAGGCTTTGACTG
Source organism: Phytophthora cactorum (assembly GCA_016864655.1). Taxonomy (NCBI): domain Eukaryota; phylum Oomycota; class Peronosporomycetes; order Peronosporales; family Peronosporaceae; genus Phytophthora; species Phytophthora cactorum. The sequence continues at coordinate 215,807 of NHQK01000085.1, forward strand.
TGTTCGACGAGGGTTCGTAGATAACCTGATGGATCCAATTGAGTCCTTGTAGTTCCAATAGCTCGAACTTGTCGCGATGGCTTCGACTCCAGGGCTTCCGTTGCTAGTGAGTCGGCTGCTGCGTTGTAGTCGCGCACCACGTGAAGGTACCGTACGCTGCGAAACTTCGCAGTGAATTCCTTGTGGTGGTTCAGCTGAGTTTGAAGCGTCTCCTTCCGACAGGCGATCACCCCTAGGGATTGCTGGATTGCGAGCCGAGAGTCTCCGACGATGATCAAATCGTCGATGTTGTTATCGATCGCCGCCTTCACCCCTTGGTCCATGCCAGTGTACTCAGCGATGTGTACGGTAGTTGACTCGAGGAAAGCACTCGCAGCGGTCACTATTGTCCACTCAGGCAGGCACCACAAAATCCACAAACAGCTGCAATATCATGCTTTTCTGCTTTAGCTGAACATTCGAAAGACATCACAACCCGTTGTAGCCGATCGGTAGCCGTGCATACAGTAACGCAGGGTCCATTCAAACCGTCGCTGAGCATCGAGACGGCGGCGCCACCGGGCTAGCGAGTCTTTGAGGTCAACGAAGCTTGTCACCGTCGACTGTAGAAGTTGAGCAAACTTGACGTCCTTTTCTGGCACCTTCTCGATCACCAAATGCCACGGTGATAGCATGACAGCGAACTGGACAGCTCGCCCGAACAGTGTCTTCGACTTGTTCAGCCACTCCAGGGTAGAAAATCGCGTGTACACTTTGATACGCTTGCCAGCGAGCGTCGTGACCCACGCCTTCAGCATCATCAGCAAGGCAAGAACCTCTTTCTCCGCAGGGTGATAGTCCATCTCCGCGTCCTTCAGCACGCGGCCCCGGAACAACAACGGGTGAAGCGTCGACTCGTGTTCCTGGAGTATTGTATCACTTAGCGCCCGCGCATTTGCGAGAGCATGATGTGAACCTCCCGGCTGCGGTCGAAATGTCGAAATCGCCGTCCTTTAGCTGGTACAGCGCAGCACCGTAGACAGCGAAGTCTTGAATGAATCGGCCGTAGTAGTTCAAAGCTCCATGGAATGACTGCATGCCCTTCTTCGACGTCGGAAACGGCAGCGCCGCTATTGTTTGCATCGTTTTCGGATCAGCTCGAACGCCAACTCACGACACTTCGTGCTATAGGAAATCCACCTTGGACTTGATAAACAGGTTCTTGGTAAAACTCACACTGATCCTGCACTCCTCGAAGTGAGCTACCAGCCGGTCAAGCGTCGCTAGGCAGCTGTCGAACGTCTCACCCTTGAAGCAAATGTCATCAACAAACGACCTGCGCTCCAGCACTGGCACCAGCGACGATTGGTCAGGCTCACCCGTCGAGAACATGTCTGCGTCCGGACTGTTAACTAGCTCCTGCAGCGGATCCGTCGCTCGTGACGCTTCGCTAGAGATCGGAGATCGGCCTCGTGCATGCGTCCAGCGTACTGTTTCCATCCGCCCTTGGGCTGAACGAACCCCCACAATGCGTTGTCGATCATTGGTAGGTAGATCATCGGGGCATTCTTCAACCCAAACGGCATTCGGAGCCATTCGAAATGCCCCAGGGCACACACGAAGGCCGAAATTTTGCGGCCACGTAGCGTCATCATCACCGCCCAGAACCCGCTCGCAGCGTCGAGAGAGCAAAACCACAGATAATGCCCCAGTTCTGTCAACAGGTCGTCCACTAGAGGCATCACATACTCCATGATTGCTGTGATCGTATTCACACGCTTGTAATCGATGCACAGGCGAATATCCTTACCGTTTTTCTTGAGCACTATCACTATCGGAGATGCCCATGGGCTGTCCGAAAAGGCAATCAGACCAGCCTTGAGCAAACCCTTCAGCAATTCATACAGCTTCTGCAAATAACGTAGCGGCACTCGTCGCGCGCGTTGCTTGATGGGAGGATGTCCTTGGACGTCGATGTCGCAGACCACTCAATATGCCGGCAGCGGTAGTGCATTTCCACTGGCAATCATGATTTCTTCGTGACTTCTGAGCATTGCAACCAGGCGACTTTGTTCGGCGCTGGTGTGCTCGTCATCTTGTACATTCGGCGCTGAGTAGTCAAGCGTCGTAGGCGATGTTTCGGTTAAGTCTGGCAAAAATGGCAGCTCATGCGCATAGTCCTCTAGCCCGGCGTCAGCCGCTGGGTGTTCATACGTAGCATCACCCTCTGCTGGGCCCTGAGTTTCTTCAGCAACAGACACGGGCATCGCAGACACGAACGTCGCGTCCAGTTCGGCCACCGCATCCGGGTCCATGCTTAGAACCATCGTAGTGGCCTGTCTCCATATCGGTCGGGTACGTAGATCCTCATCACCGCTCAGGGACGGTTCCTTCGAGGTCACATGCGAGTTCACCACCATGTCTCCGAGGTCTATCTCCGCCTGGTCTGAAATGTCACAGTTTACATACGAACCGTTGGCGACATCACTTGAACAAGTCTTGAAGCATTCTGTAGCTGCTTCAGTGTCATCCAAAGCATCGCAGATATTACTGACGTCATCTCCATCGTCGTCGACATCGGAATCATCGCCCGCGACTTCAGTCGTAGCCCCGACACCCACAGTCACGCTCGGATCGTCTGCGTCACTAGTGCCGCTTGTTTCTTCGACTCGACCATCTCGTAGCGTCAGACCGGGACCCGAGTCATCGCTCGGCCTTCGAAGAATGTCAGTAGGCGCTGTATAAACCAGCCGATCTACGAGCGACGGTTTGGGCCGCGGACCAGCGCTCATAGTGCTCACGTTCGAGGCCTAGCAGCGTCGGATCCCGTAAGCCTTCGTAAGCTAACACTTGCCAATCCTTGTACCGCCGCGACTTCGGCCTCATGTAGCCGGCTTCTCGTGGAAGGTCGCCATGGGGTACCCAGACTAAGAAGTCAGCGAACACGTCACACGTGTCTCTGTCAACAACATTCGTCAAGCGAACCTTCGCTAAGTCACCGCGACGGTTCGACAAGAGCGTCGGAATGAGCTTCTCTGTTCTCCGCACTCATAGTGCATGGGTTTCGGCTGGTGGCCGATTCTTCTGCAGGCTGAAGTCTGCGCACCCGTGTGCCTCTACCCGTAAACCTCTCGGGCTTCGACACGGTACCTCGCGGTGTCCGACCGGAGTAGCCTCCATCTTCTTCGACTTAAGCAGAGTTAACGTGGTTTCCCCCGGAAGCATGGCTGTGGACCTGTACAGATCCAGACGAACCCCAGCAGGTATCATGAAGTCCATCCCGAGGACCACGTCGACTCCGGCGTTGTGCGGCAGCACCCACATCTCGAGCTCGTACTCCAGCCGCCCTTCCAAGGTGACCTTCACCAGCACGCGACGCTTCGTCGTCAGCGTGCCCTTGCCAATCCCTTGGACGTCGATCGACCGACCATGATTCGGCACGGCCCTCAGTCGAAGCTTCTTCACGAAGCGCTCCCAAATGATGCTAACGTTAGCATCGGTATCTAGCAGTATTGTCGTTTGTTCGTCGTTGACAGCGCCACCCACCATCGCACGCATTCGCACGCGCTGATCATAGCGCTGCGACGACCACCATCCCAGCGATTCACCTTCGCGCAGTCGGACTACCTTGGGAGCTTTCTTCGGCAACAGCCGCTCCACGCCCACCGCGCTATCGATCGAAGCTTCGCTGAACCCGTCACCAGGACCAGGTCTGTCGTTTTCATTTCCTCCGCCGTCGGCGAAGGATCCATCGTAGTAATCTCCATTTTCAGTCGTTTGTCTATTCACCAAATCTTCATCCGGCCACTCACTACCCGCGACGAAAGTGAAGATGCTCCTCGCCTCCACTGGAAAGCTAGTCAACTGTGGTAGCCCATTCGGGCCCAACCCAGTCAGTGTTGGCGGGCTACCTAGTTTAAATGGCTTTTATCGATGAAAGTCCGCCGATCAGCCAAAAGGTCAGACTTGTCTTCCTTCGCTCGAGCATACTTGACGAAGCCTTGGAGGTATCGGTACAGTTTGAACTGCCCCGCATCATGAACCTGCTTGCACAACTTGCATCTCCGGTTGCAGTAGTGGGCTGAGTGGTTCCTCCCACAGCAGGCCGCACATGGCCCGAAGCTTCGGCGACGGTAATCACGCTCCCCGCGCTCAGTGTCAGATCGTTCACGACTGTCGCCTCGCCCTGCTTGGTCGTTCCGGCGGAAGCGTCGATCTGCCCTCGCGTACGTTCCTTCAGTGGCGCTCCTGCGTTCACTCTCGTTTGCCGCCGGGAGCTGTCGCTGATCGTCATCGGAGTACGAACCATCGCTTCAGCTTGATTCAAGATCACCGGCGCCTGATCCGTCATCTTCGCTGTCAGTCCACACGTCTCGGCGAGTACTCGCTCGCTGCGTATTGGGTCCGCGGCCGTTCAGGTTGGCAACCCAGTCTCGCTCCTCGGCTTCGGCAAACGTCACCCGCGGTGCACGTCGAGTATCCTCGCGGAGTCGGTCGCGACGGCCGTAGTCGCGACGATCCCCACGGTCGTAGTCCCGCCGGTCGCGTCGCTCGCGACGGTTCGACCGGTCTTGCTCAGACCAGCCTTCGCTTCGGTTTCGAGCGTCGCCGCGACGGTAGCAGTCCCCTTCGTACCGGAACTGTTGAGTAGCGCCTCGGGCGACGAGTCGTTGTTCCCCCTTGAGCAAGCTCATCAGGACATCCTCAAGCTCGCGGATGTCGTTCAGACGCAGCCGACCAAGATCCTGCATGAGCCGATCGTCGCCGCAAGTTAGCAAGAACTGCTCCACGTGACCCTTCGCATCGCGTTGGCCCTTCTCCACCTAGAGGCGAGCGTTGTGGGCGTACCCGTTGAGACGATTCAAGTAGTCGCAGATGTGCTCCTTGCGCTCACGAGTCGCAGAGTAGTAGCGTGCCGCCGGCGACTGTTTGTACTGGGTACAGTAGTAGGTGATGAACGCTTGAGACAACGGCTTCCATTTCCGACGAGTTTTCTTCGGGAGCTGTCGGAACCAATGGATAGCACCGTCACGATGACTCAGTTCGAAGGCAGCACACCACTCGTCCGGTCGCGTCCGCGTCCCTTTCATCTCGAATGCAAACGTCTTCAGCCATTGCATCGAGTGTCACTCTTGTTGCGACGTCCGCTAAAGCGTTTGATGCGGTCCAACGGTATGTGCGACGCCAGCTCGAGCCTTGGTCCGGAGTCGGACGTAGCTGTTGCGCGCAGCGCGTCCATCTGTCGAACCAAGCCTCCACGCGGGTCTTCGTCGACTTGGTCCCAGAAGGCGTAGTCGCTGTCTGACGAATCGCCGTCGTGACGGTTGCTCGATCGTCGTATTCGAGTTCCCCGACTCGACCTCGGCGCGCTACGACCTACGTGCGAACCATCACAGTCGTTCGCAAGACGTCGCGCACGGCTTGCCGAGCGTGGTGTAACCGTGTGCGAGTCCTGGAAGTACGGCGACTCGTCTCCCTTGGAGAAGGCATTGTCGCTGAAGTATCGGGAGCCTTCGTCAACCTTCGCAGGGGTTTCCGGCAGCGGAGCCATTACCGGATTGGCTGCTTGAACAGCCACACTTGACACCGGCTGTCTCCTCTTACTGATGTCTCTCACTCCAAACGCCGTGCAAAGCTTCTTCTTCCACTTGTGAAGGTCAGCTCCAGCTTCCGAGGGCGACCACTCCTTGAACGTCAGGGTTGACGGATATTTGCGAACGTCCATCCCCATCGCTCGCAGTAGCGACACCGTATCTTCCGCGACCTGAGTTGTATTCAGCGAGTTAACTGGGTAAGCCAACTCGTCGCGTAAATCGCCCCAAGTAGATTGACGCGTCTGGCGAGGGTTGAACTGCCTAATCCAGTCGCTTGACTGCATCTTTTCGAAACACCTCGTCAGGACTTTGTTCGCCGCTGGAGTGTCGCCATTGACGGGAGGACGCACAGCAAGTCCGTCCGAATCGCGCACAGCCTTCGACGACGGTTCATCTTCTTTCTCTTCTTCACCCCAGTCGTCATCAGTTGCATCTGGCCCCACCACAGCCGAACGTTCATCAGCGAGGTTTCGCGAGAGGGGCCTCGCGACTCCTCTGCTTCCTGCCGACAGACCCGCTTCCGCGCGAGGCTCAGGCTTCGCTTCCGTCGCAGGCGTTGACTCCTCGCGGTCATCACCGTAGCCCAAGTCTTCATCCGTCGCTCGCGAGTCTTCGTCCTCCGAATCCACGAAACTCACCGAGCGCTCTCCAATCGTCGTCATACGCGTCGACGTCCTCGCCACGTCGCGGTCTGTCGCTCGACTCGCTCCACCTTTCATCGAAGTGTGCTGACTTCGACTCTCTCGTCATTTTGTTTGACTTGGGTCCTTTTGCTCGAATTTAGCCTGACAACACGTAAACAATAATAGATGGTCACACCGATCCCAGGTCGCGGCACCGGTTGTGATGTAGAGAACCACTCGAAATGTAGCTAGACACGTAGTGAGCCTTTGCACACAACAATTCGCCTTCCACAGGGGTCAGCAACAGTTGGGCGTACCTCAAGGAACCAAGTCTGACCCAATACCCTGAGCCGGCGCTTCCCTCTCTCATTATCTACGTCCGTAGGCTTAATACACAAACGTCACAGGCACGAGCTTCGCCTGCGCGCTTATCTTCTCTCTCTCTCTCTCTCTCTCTCTCTCTCTCTCTCTCTCTCTCTCTCTCTCTCTCTCTCTCTCTCTCTCTCTCCCTCTCTAATACCCCGTGGCACCAACAGCGGAAGGTTGCCTAGTGTTGTAAACTCTTTTACGGGGGTGCCCGAGAATAACTCAGGCTGTAAGTCGTCTAGAGTATACTATCAATACTGTAATCACAAATATCGGGAATCTAATACCGAACTTCTATCAAATAGGGATCAAACCAAAGAAACTCCCTCTAACCGTCTCTTGGCCTGACCAGTAACGAACGCTAACTTCAGGAAGGTCAGGCATATCCTGTAAAGCTACTAAGTGTAAGGTGCTTACCTCGACGCTTGACCACTTGAGTACTTCAGGGAAAATTCTGCTCTGTCATTATAGGGCCTCTTGGCCCTTATTCTTTTCTAATCCTATCCCTCTTATCTTTTTATACAAATATCAAATGAAATCAGCCCGGATATACCGTGCATCCCATCCGGACGGCCACAACCAGTCGGTGTCCGGTCTCGTGTGGTCCACACCACTGTGACGCCCCTTTGTCATATGAACCGTCGCAGCGGGTGCCGATTGGTCCTAAAGGCCACGAGGATTCTTGGAAAGACCCCTGCGATGGTTCGTGACTTGAACCGTGGCTGACAGTCGATCCGCTATATCACACAATGGTATTCCACCACACAAGCTGACGTTGAAGAAGGGCGCTCCCATCATGATGATGCAAAATTTAAACCCAGACCTGAAGCTGTGTAACGGAACGCGTCTGCCCATTGTTGAACTCAAGCCCCACGTGATCCACTCAACGATCATGAATGGCGAGCGCCAAGATCAGCATGTGCTCATCCCGAGGATCGTCTTTATCAGTGACGGCGAGGCGCGACAATTTCCCTTCCGTCTGCGGCGCAAACAGTTTCCGGTTCAACCTGCCTTCGCGACGACTAACAACAAAGTGCAAGGACAAACCGTGCAGAACCTCGGGCAGTATCTGTTGACACCCTGCTTCTCGCATGGACAGCTGTACGTCGCATGACGTCTCGGTCCAAGTTCAAGGCGCTGATCGAGTACCCGCAGCTGGAGGAGGAGGACGGAGTGTACACATACGACATAGTGTACAGGAAGATTTTCGAGTACGATTAAGGAGCGCTGCACTGCATAACTAATTTTACCAAGTACATGTCTTGATTTTTGGCGTCGCTTATCTTTGCAACCTTCCGCCGAGTGAAGCGAGGCGTGCACTCAAGGCTTGGCACCCGCCGAGCGCAGGCGGGAGGGGTCAGATAGTGAAGCGAGCTGAAACAGCGAGATAACGGGTTACAACTCAAGTTGCCCCACCGGCCGCAACGCGAGCGGCGCTCGGCTCGTCTTAAACAACTAACGTAGTTTGATGTCTCTCTGTAGTTTCTCCGTCGCCGCACTGACGGTTCAAAAACAATTCTGATTGGCCAAAACTTGCTGCCGAGCGAAACGAAGGCGGCCCCCATTGGCTAAAATAGGATACTGATGTTTACGTCGACAACTTTATGTAGAGTACATAGTACATATGTTGAACATAGAATGGCTATTCTAGCAGCAGGAGATAGCACTCGCAATGGCACAGGAATACCAAGCGTCGGAAAAGGAGAAACGAGCGAAGAAACATAACAACGCGCTAAGTAGAATGGAGAGAGCTTCTCTTCGACATGGGGAGTCGAGCGATACGGGCGATGGTTCGAGTGACCAAGCAAATGATGCAGGGGCAACCCGACCGAATGCGAGGCCTCTCTTCGAAGTTGTCAGTCGTGCATGGCTGTACATGGGGCGAGTGAAACCAGGCTTGGTTAAGAAACTCGCACACTTGTGGCATGGCCCGTTCCGCATCAAGGCGAAGGTGAAGGAGTTCGCTTACGAGCTAGAGCTTCCCGATCGCCGAGGGTATCGATTTCACCCGGTAGTGCACGTGTCGAGGCTCAAGCCAGTGACGGAGTTCGAAGACAGACCGACGGTTCGTCTGGCGCCAGAAGTGGAGGAGAAGCATCGCACCGACTTCGATGAAGAGCTACTGCCAGAGGACATTTGGGAGCAAGAACCTGCGACGGATGGATTCGCGGTTGAAGCGATTCTAGATGATCGTGTACCAGTGTCGACGGGTACCGAAAGACCGGTGCGCGGGTCCAAGATCAGGTGGGCTGGTTACGACGAACCATCGTGGGAGCCTGTATCGAACCGGTCGTGCGGAGGATTGCTGTATGACTACCTCCTCGAACACAAGAGGGATCGACGTTTACAAATAGTCCAAGTGGCCGACGAGGTGTAGCTAAACTTCGCCCGTGATGATGACCTGCCTGTGGGGTGCCGCAGCCCACAGTAACAGACGAAGAGAGTTACTGCGACGCACGATAAACTGCCTGTGAGGCAACGCAGCCCTCAGTAGCAGATGAGGAAGGTTACTGCGTACTACAAGACCTGTGTATGTGTGGGGCGATGCAGCCCACATGAACAGATGAAGAATTACTGCATCACAAAAAACCGATTGCGTGTTACATATGAAACGATAAAGGAAAGAGATATTACGCGGCCGCGCTGGACTACGAATGGAGAAGCATCGTCGGAAGTGGTGCAGATCGACGCGAGGCAACACAGTGGTGACGCTGGAAAGCGTTCCGACGCTCAAATCTTGGTAGTAGTCGACACAACACCCGCAGAAGTCGGTGTGACACCTGTGGAAGTCGACGTAGCCGCAGCAGAGGCCAGCGATCCCAAACTCGACGCTTGTGAAGTGTCGCGGGTGGACGTGGTAGTCGCTTCCGCCGACGAAGTGCCTGACGCCGCACCTTGCGAAGCTTCGTGAGCAACAGGAGGTCGGTTCCAGTCGCGGTCCCAGCCAGCTGAGACCTCCTGCGGTGCCACATAGTCATCGATGACGATACTCGAACCGACGGACCGCGGTGTCTGGCCATGGGGCACGAAGATGCAGACCGTAGGGTTGCACGGCAAGAAAATCGAGTTGAACGGGTGGCGATGCGGCTGCTCCATCCAGCAGTGGCGCCACGGTTCCGCTGCGTCCGGAGCCATGACAGAAGAGATCCATCATCGCTGGAGGGCACCCAAGATAATTTTTCCAACGACATGACAGGGACGAAAGGTTCGAAAATCAACTCGGGAGGGAGCTCTTTGACCCCCTCGGCCTTGTCGTGTTCGTCGACCAACCACTCGCGCTGGAAGCTCCTCTTGTGGTGGATCCAGAGCAAGCCGGCGCGTTGCTTGCGAAATTCGATGTACTCCTTCCACTGCTGGAGAATCGCCTTGACCACCTCCAACGAAGCGTGACTACGGCGTGGCGCGAAATGACCATTTCGATGTCCAGGACTGAGCTGTCGATGATGCAAGAACGGTCGGGCAGCGATTGCAGGTAGGCCTGGAATGGGTGGCTGGCGTCAGCGAAGTTAGCGAAGGCGATGATGTCCTCGATGCTGCCTGGAGCGACGGCTTGGCCACCAATCGGCGTCGGAACATGCGCGCAAATGATTGCGAACCAGTAGCATTGAACAGCTCTCTTGTGGAACCTGAGGTTGACGATAGGGTTGGCAGACGACGGAATCTTTGCAGACGAGCGCACGATGCGATGGACACCGTGGACAGGCACCGGAATGTCTGACAACGGAATGGTGCTGCGAGGGTCGAACCCAGAAGTGAATGTCGACACAATGACCACGCCGGGTCGAGAGTGCGTCAGGGGTGCAGCTGAAGTGTCGCTGGGTGTCTGAAGCGGCGCTTGACTTGGCAAGATGGAACAGCAGGCGACCGCGAACCTTCGTCACTCGAGGATATCTCAAGGACTTCGGACTCTAGACCCAGAACGTCGCTGTCCGAATCAGACTCCTGTTCAGCGAGCAGCGGCAACTTGAACTGCGAGCGCTGGGATGACTGGCGAGGGGGTTGCGCGCTCGCGAGGACTTGGACCGGAGAGGGAAGCAGGAGAGTGAGCCGAAGCCGGCACGGACGAAGAAGCCGCTGCGTGAGATGGAACCGGAAACATCGACGACGGATACAAACGCAGACCGACCTTGACGGATGTACCAGCGACGGTTCCCGATCCGGTCACGGAGCTCGACCTTCGAGCAGATCCCTCTCCATGACTAGCTGCACGTCGCGCGACGATGGAGACATCTGTCGGAGCAGGTTGCGACACAGAACGCGCGCACCGCAAGAGTCACCAGTGCTCAACGACGCTTGAGCAGGCCCTTGTGTCACTGCGAGCAATGGTCCAGATGCAGGCGCTGCAACACTGGGGATGATCGGTGAAGGCGAAGGGCTCAATGGAGCAGCGGGAGCTGCTGGCGAATCCCGAAGCCATGGGTCTGTCGCCTTGAACGCGGGGCGATCCTTGGGAGGAACCGTAGTCGGGCCCAACGCCGCACGACGCTTCTTGGCCGGCTTGGTCTTCCTCCAAGCCTTGGGCATACCCAGACCATGACACTTCGAGGGACTCGGATAGCTGGCGGTTCCAGGAACGTCGGTGAGCCCAGCAGCAGCAAACGCGGCTTTTGGACTGCCGCTCGGCTTGCACTGACGACGCTTCGAGTCTTCAGAGTCGCTTAATGGGCTTGGCGACAATTCACTTGAGCTTCCGGCACGACGGAGTCGGCGACGCTTCCCCGGCTTCTTGGAGTGATGTACCGCCTTCGCAATGTTCACCTCGAGCGGCGAAGATCCACCTGCTGGCGAAGAATTCCATTGGTTCGAGTCAGTCGGTGGATCTGGTTGCGTTGCGATGCAACCTTCGATTGCATCGCCTGAACGTCCAACGAGTCGCCCTTGATGAGGTCCGAGAGTAATCGATGGAGCTTCGACGTCTGTTTGGCTTTGGCAACCACTTTCGCCTTGAATACTTCACTCTCACGGTGGACCTGCTACTGGATCGAAAGGTGGATTCTTGAATGGACTTGATGAACTGTCGAAGCTTCTCGGTGGTCTTTGTGCTGGCGTCGAGCGACACTTGGGCGTCCATGCATCGGCGGAGACGCGCCGCGTCAGAGTCCTTGGCACGCTTGAGCTCCGCCTTCAACTCTTCAATTTCAGCCGTCGCTTGACGAGCGAACAATTCAGCGTTCTCACGAAGACCAGTCTGCGTGAGCAGCTGAACCTCCAACGCCTTTGCGGCTTGCATACGCCGCGTCCAAGCGCGCCCGGAGCTTCCCAACGTCGCCTGAAGTGTCGAAGACTTGCTCAGTGCAAGCAGTGATGGTGGAGCCGACTTCTTCGACGGTGTGGGCGCGATTGAACTGGTCCCAGAAGCCTTGGTCGTTCGAACGTGGACGCTGAACCATCGCACGGACCAGAACCTTCGTCACCGACGCAAGCTGGGTCGCAGACATAGCCAAGTTACGGTCCGAGGCAGCAGTCGCAACCTCATCGACGATGTCGCGCAGGGCCTTCTCACTGACGCCAGGAAGAGTCGACTGCGCTGTGAAGGCGTGACTGATGATGGGTGAAGCTACAGGCGCTGCTGGCGATGCTTCGGGGGGATCTTGAACACCAGCAGCGAGTACTGGAGGCGCGTCGGAGCGGCCCGGAACAGCGGCCTTACCGCGGGGTGGCGCGGAATCATCGTCGGGTAGCTGGATAACATCAACGTGAGCGAAGGAACAAACGACAGTAAGGTGCGATGGTCCAAGACTTACCGGGGACAACGATGGTGACAAATACTCAGTCAAGTCGAGAGCTCGCGCAGCGGTTCGTCGGATGAAGCATTTCGTGGTGGTTTGCGCTGGGGTTGTCGATACGCTCACCAAGTGCCGTGGCTCGTGTCTCGTCAGGGGCAGTTGTGATATAGCGGGTCGACTGTCAGCCACGGTTCAAGTCACGAACCATCGCAGGGGTCTTTCCAAGAATCCTCGTGGCCTTTAGGACCAATCGGCACCCGCTGCGACGGTTCATATGACAAAGGGGCGTCACAGTGGTGTGGACCACACGAGACCGGACACCGACTGGTTGTGGCCGTCCGGATGGGATGCACGGTATATCCGGGCTGATTTCATTTGATATTTGTATAAAAAGATAAGAGGGATAGGATTAGAAAAGAATAAGGGCCAAGAGGCCCTATAATGACAGAGCAGAATTTTCCCTGAAGTACTCAAGTGGTCAAGCGTCGAGGTAAGCACCTTACACTTAGTAGCTTTACAGGATATGCCTGACCTTCCTGAAGTTAGCGTTCGTTACTGGTCAGGCCAAGAGACGGTTAGAGGGAGTTTCTTTGGTTTGATCCCTATTTGATAGAAGTTCGGTATTAGATTCCCGATATTTGTGATTACAGTATTGATAGTATACTCTAGACGACTTACAGCCTGAGTTATTCTCGGGCACCCCCGTAAAAGAGTTTACAACACTAGGCAACCTTCCGCTGTTGGTGCCACGGGGTATTAGAGAGGGAGAGAGAGAGAGAGAGAGAGAGAGAGAGAGAGAGAGAGAGAGAGAGAGAGAGAGAGAGAGAGAGAGAGAGAGAGAGAGAGAGAGAGAGAGAGAGAAGATAAGCGCGCAGGCGAAGCTCGTGCCTGTGACGTTTGTGTATTAAGCCTACGGACGTAGATAATGAGAGAGGGAAGCGCCGGCTCAGGGTATTGGGTCAGACTTGGTTCCTTGAGGTACGCCCAACTGTTGCTGACCCCTGTGGAAGGCGAATTGTTGTGTGCAAAGGCTCACTACGTGTCTAGCTACATTTCGAGTGGTTCCCTACATCACAATTGATATTGACAGTGTGCAGCACATCCTGCTCGAAGAAATTAACCTCTTCGTCTTCTTCCACAGAGTCAGTCGACAGGTATTCTTGAGATACCCCTTCCAGCTGTTGCGCCACAGCCTCGTTAATGCGCTGTACAACCGCGTTTGTAGTCGTCTAGATGGTCCGGTTAGCGAAATACTCGCCGTTCGCGATTTCAGGGTTGATGATATCCGCGTACATCTCATCAACCATCCGCGTAAGTCCTCTCGGGATGGCCCCAGGACGTATATCTTCGTCTTCACGATCCTCGGACACCTCCTCCACCGGTTTTTGATCAACATGTCCTTCGGTATCTTGATACAGTCCCGTCCAAGGGCCAGATGGATCTCGTGTCTCCCCTCTCCCACTTGAAGAAGAAACTCCGAAAACTCTGCAAGCTCTCTGGCGGTACTCTCAGTTTGGGCAGACATCACCCGCATGTGTTTCCTCTGATGGATCACCTGGAACTTTGGCCACAGCATGGGTAACTTGAGGCAGGCATCGATCGTTTGTGCTGGTGTACCTCTCACGACCACCGGAAGAATCTAGCGGAAGGCCCCGGATAGCACAAACACTTCCCTTCAAACGGCCCTTCGTCGTTGTCCATTAGGTCACGTAAGGGCCAGTCGACAGCCTCAAAAGCGTGCCGGTGGGTCATTGGTGCCTCGTCCCAGATGACCAAACTGGCCTTCTAAATTAAGCCCTTCAAGTGAGACTGCTTGTAGATGGAGCATGTCGACGTGTCGTTCAGCTTCAATGGGATCTTAAAAGTTGAGTGGGCAGTGCGCCCACCCATGATGTAATGGGCCAACTCTGTGCCCACTACTTCGGCTTACACGTTAGCGCACTTGTACGAGGAAGCGTAGTTTGCTTAAACTTAAATTAACTATACTTTCGTCCGAAAGTATAGATTTACTAAAATAAGAAAAGCTAAAAGCCGTTTTGGGTTAAAATGAGAACTCTTATTTATGATTTATGTCTGGATTGGGTTTCCTCCTAAAACAGATATCCTATATGAAAGGTATTCTGCCATCCGATGGCTGTCAGAACCCTGCTAATCTAATTGGTAGAAAGAAATGCTTATCTACCAATAGGAAGCCTAAATGCATACAGACCAGCGGTCTGCAAAGTGTAACCATTGGTGTGTCTTACACCAACGTTCGAGAACCCTCCATGTAACCAAGTGGCTACGTATAGCCACTTACGTGTAACCCCGTTACCCCCCCCCCCCCCCCCCCCCCGTTAAGATAAGACGTGCCAGTCTTAACACGCCAATCAAAGGATTGACGAGACCGTCAAGTCTCCGGGAAATTCGAGCTCATTCCGCAATGACCTCGCTAACGAAGACGCCAGCGCAAGAGTCTGCTTCTGCAGACTCTGCTACGTCCGTGCCTGCATATGCAGGCAACACTACCTTGGTGCCTGCGCAAGCAAGCACCTCCACGACAGAGTCTACACTCTCTGTCGACGAATACCATGCGCTACAGTACAAAAAGCGCGTGGAGGATAAGGCTGCTGCCCCCGAGACGATTCTCAAGGGTTCGTCGGTGTTCCACACCGACGGTAGCATGCCTACCGACTATGGGTCGGACATCAGTGATGTCCCCATGAAGGATGGGGAAGTCCCATCCTCAGCAGCCGACTCCGAGTCGGCCGCAGTCGCGCATGAGCCGGTCACAGGGTCGCGTCGACCCCGTGAGGATGATCCGAGCGCTTCAAGTTCGAAGTGCTCGCGTAATGATGAAGAAGAGAAGGCACCGACGCCGGTTACTCCTTCTTCTCCGCGTTCTGTCCCTACAGAACGCGCTCCGTGGATGCCAAGTGCTTCCAGGTTCGGTGCGACTTCGCCACCGAACCCGATTCCGCTGTACGTGTGCAGCGCCATCGTTGATGACGCTGAGGCTACAGCTCAGCACTTTGATCCGATGACGAATCAAAGGCGTGACTATTTCATCGGACTCTTCCGTGAGCTCCGATGGCATGCGTCGAAGAGAACTTCGCGCAAGAGCAAAGTGCCCGAGTGGGTGGCACCTTATCAAGCTTTGAACGCCTTTGTTGAGAACTTCAACAAAGACGCGAAAGCTTACCGCGCCCGCATCACTGCGGCGCAACGTCTCTTCAAGACTTTCTCGAGGCGTCACATGATCTATCGCCTCCATAATGAAGCTATGGAGGCGGGTATTCCGTGCGCAGTTCCCTTTGGAACTGCGTGTTCGCACTGCCCCCCTGGGGCTGAGCGTCTCTCTGAGCGAGACGTCACCGAGTACACGACTGTGCGTGTACCTGCTCAGCTGCGTGATCTCCGCGTTCAACTTGAACGTCGTGATGAACGTCGTGACACTCCGAGTGTCAGCGGTGATCGCAGCGCTCGTGCAGGCGATACGCCTGCACTCCGTTCTGGGCTTCGTACGCCCTCAACATTTCCGGAACGTCTTCCACCAGGACATTCCGCGGTTCCCATGTATCTCGGTGGGGAGGAAATCCTCTCCAACTAATACGAAGACGAGCCTGATCTCGGTTCGTCTTCGGGGGTTCATAGCCCACTATTCGCTCGACTATTCACCGAGTCGAGCCGTGCGCATCGCGCAGTGGTGGCGGCGGGGGCCCTCGTACGTTCAACCCCAGGTTGACCGTGACTCCCGCGCTCTGTACGATCGTGTAGTTGCTCTGGAACAGTTCCAGAGTGGGGAGTTCGCCCAGCTGCAGCAGGAGCTGCGCTACCAGAAGGCACAGGTCGCGCAGGCCGCTCAGACCGCGTCGAACATCCAAGTGGAACTTGGAACGCAGGTCGTGAGGCTCCACGACCGTGTTGCCGCCCTCGAGAAGCTGGTTTACACCGTTTCGTCGTCCTCTGCGAGCCATCAAGGTTAAATGGCTCGTGTTGCGTGTACGGGTTCAGCCGCCCGACGTAGAATGTCGGATGGAGCCGCATGCTGGACGGTATGTCCAACGTGTACGCGTTGCCATGCCGTTCAAGCACTGTGAACGGACCGATGAAGCGCGGAGCAAGCTTGCTTGCTCCGAAATTCGAAACTGCATGTCGTGGCAGGTTCTATGTAGCTAACAAAACTAATGAACCCTTTTCGAATTCATTTGTGTTGCCCCCGCCAACATTGTCAGCGTTCAGCTTCTGTCTATCCACAGAAGCTGCTATCGCGTCCTGGACAAACCGTATTACGGCTTGTCGGCGCTGGACAATGTCCATTGCTTGCGTGCTGAATGGTTTGTTCAGCACGGCGTTCTTCCCCGCAGCAGGCCCGGCCTGTGCGCTGTCTGTGCCCTGCACAAACGTGTTGTTCGTGGTCGCGGTGTCTGTGTCCTTCACAGGCCCGTAGTTCTTGTCCTTCGTGTCGTTCCCGGAACGAGGCGCAGCTTGTCTTCGTGTCGTCATCGCTGATACTGTGTCGGTATCAGCGCTATTCTGCGGTTGTTCGGATGCAACCGTAGATCCTCCTCCACTTAAGGAGGAAGCCACCATTCCGAGCATGCTCGGAAGGCGTGGATACCGCATTGCATTCACGTAGAACGGTGTATGCCCCGTTGAGGCGTGCACCGAGTTGTTGACGGCAAACTTTGCCATCGGCAGACAGTCGCTCCATTGCTGGAACGAGTGTGCGTAGCTCTTCAACAGGTCGCCGATCACGCGATTCACGCGCTCGGTCTGACCGTCCGTCTGTGGATGGTCCGCAGTCGACATCAACAATTGTGTACCAAGAAGTGTAAACACTTCTTGCCAGAACCGCGCTGTGAAGCGTGGATCACGGTCCGACACAATGTCGAGCGGTGTTTGAACACCATGTCTACAAACAGTCGTGCTGTCTGTACGGTTGTCACTTCAGCCGGCACTGCAGCAAGATGCACCATCTTGCTGAATCGGTCTACAAAGACCACGCCACCAGTCCTCCGCTTACTGTCAGGCGGAAAACCAAAGACAAAGTCCATAGAGATGGACTGCCAACACTCCGACGGTGTCGGAAGAGATTGAAGCGGAGCCTGCAAAAACGCAGCAGGCTTCACGCGTTGACACACCTCGCAAGCACGTACGTACTTGCGCACCCACTTGTACTGGTGATTTCAGTAGAAGTCACGCGTGAGAAGCACGTATGTCTTCTCACGACCAGGATGCCATTCCGTAGGGGCATCGTGGTACTCGTACATGATCCGCATCCGCAGATCGTAGTCGTTCGGCACGACGATGCGAATCACATCGTCGTCCACTGCGCTGTATAGCAGCAGTCCTTCGTCCACACGATAACGATGTGCACGAGCTCAAAGGTGTGGTGCCAACTTCCGACGCGCCTCGTCGGAAGGTGCTGAGGCGTAGATCAGCAACTGCTTCGCGTCTGCGTCACTCGCATACGCGGCTTTCACGTCGTCGATCAACGACGACGACGGAGCACTCACACTCTCGACGCCAATCCGATTGGCGTCGGCTGTCTTTACAGCATAATCTGGCCGACGTGACAACGCGTCGGCCACGACGTTCAACCTTCCGGGTTTGTATTCAACCCGGAAGTCGTATTCTGCAAAGAACGACAACCATCTCGCCATCCGTTGCGAGATGTGTGGCGACTTCACTGCAGTTCGCAGTGAAGCGTGGTCGGTGTAGACCACGAACGGTTCACTCCCAATTAGATACACTCGGAACTTCGCGAGTGCATACTTCATCGCAAGGAGCTTCTTGTCATGTACGGGATGGTTGCGCTCAGCTGGCTTCAGCTGACGCGACTGATAGTAGACCACACGATCACGACCCTCGTGATCGTGTTGCATCAACGCGCATCCGATCGCAAAGTCGGATGCGTCACACACGACGTGGAACGGACAATCTTGGTCAGCCACTGCCAAGATCAGCGCTTCTGTCAAGCCTTGTTGGACTGCATCAAAGGCTTGCTAACACTCAGCAGTTCATTTCCACTCGGCTTCCTTCTTTAGAATCTGCGACAGCGAGCGAATCTTGCCCGCGTAGTTCTCAACGTACTTGCACAGGTACGTTGCAAGCCCAAGGTACTGCCTCAGTTCCTTGACATTGGATAGCGTAGGCCATTCATTTATGCCGATGTGAGCCACTCGCAGATGGGTGACTAACTTGCGGGACGGATTGCGATATTGGAGCAGTACGTAGATTGGAAGATACTACATTGCCGAGATAAGCAGAATATGCGTTATCTAACATGTTGTTAGACCCAAACAGAATGCATGCAAGGTCACTATGCTACACAAACCAATTGCGGGAATCAACGTATCCAGCACGGAGATCACGCTGAGCTGCTTCTGAGATTTTTGCTGGAAAAGGATAATCGCTGGTAGCGGGTGCCCCGATTTCTAAAGACGAGTTTGTGATTCAGTACGTCGGTGAGGTGGTAAGTCTGAGGGCATACCAAGAATGAGAGCTTAACGTATACTCACAAGCAGTTGACATTGACAGGCATGTACAATCTCGGGTAACTGAATTTGTTATTGCTGACCAGGACGAGCTTGATGCGCGACACACTTACGGAATGCCCGTACCCGATCGCGAGGTGATTGATACCCGCCATCTTGTGGGCTTGTACGCTTTGCCAACCACAGCTGCAGTCCGAACTGCGTCATGGAGCGGTGGGAGGGGAAACATGCTGCGTTATTTTCGCCAAACAAGACATTTTGCACGGATAAGAGATTACCGTCGGCTATGGAAATACATTCGTGCGACCCGAGGTGGGCCTGTTGTTTGTACTTTACCAACCACTCTATTAACTTGTTTTTATTATGCGTTCAGCAATGGAAACTATGTCTTTGCGTAGCCGTAATCTGTACGGGATTTATGTGAAACAGGCATAGCGACTTATCATTCGTCTCACTGAGTTGCTTTATGTAGTTTAATCATCCCGATTTGTACTGACGGAGGTCAGTGATATAGTGGTGTTACGATTCGGTATCGACTGCATCGTAAACCAGGGCACAATATCATGTATTTGATTTTCGCGGAACATACGCCTTCATTTGCTTCACGGCTACGTTTGCAGCTCGCATCACTAACCAACATCGTGTTTGATTGTCATTAGTTGGAATTACTAGCAAGCAGTGCTACGGATGCACCACACCGTCGATATAGTAACCAGGTTCTCAAGAAAGAATTCAGATTAGCTGTCTACATTCTCTACACTACCCTGTAACCAGCTAAAACGTTCATTATGTATTACTTTCTCCACAAACCGATCGCCCACATCACGTCCGTCACGTTCAACCCCACTTCAAGCTCGTTGGGGGTCGCCACGCTTACTGCGCGTCGACACCGTATCACGTGGCTCATCCCATCGCCATGCTAATGTCATCACCAGACGCAACTGGAAAGACAGCGCGTTTGCAGGACAGCGCCGACGGCGACTTGCCCTTGCCCGATCGCTTCGGCGTTTCAACCACTTTCTGCTTCTTGATCGGTAGCTCGAGCTCGAAGACTTTGCCGCTACCACCACCCTCGTACTGGACATTGCCTTTCGCGATGTCCGCGTAAAAGCCTACACCGTCTACCTTGCGAAATACATACACTGCGCCAGGTTGAAAGTCGACATTTGCCTTGGCAAAGGATCCCTTTATCGCTTTGCTGTCCCACACCGTAATTCCGCGATGTAGGGCTTCTTCTGCAGCGGCGTAAGGTCAGCAAGTGCGTTGAATGTTGATGCGAACACAGTTTCCTGGCTTGCATCGATCCCGGTGAAGCGAGTACCATAACCACCATTCAAGCGTTCAGCCGAGATGCAGCATAGCTTAATCGTCACGCTCGTATCAGGTTCGAGGCGCGTCTCGGATATGAAACCACGGACATCGGCCACCCGCTCAAATATGTTCTGTGCTTCCTCTTCTTTCTGCTTCATTACGTCGTTTTGAATGGTGTTGAGAAGGTCCATCGGTAAGCTCGAAGTAGTAGTGCGTAGGTGGAAGTGTTTATGATATCGCAAAATGACAAGTGACGACAAACAGACCGCGCAAAACGGAATGATGCTGCTGTAGCCAGTCAGAACCGTGCTTGCTAGGCTCTCTATTTTCCACGCTGAAAGTTAACAGCAATCCTCCGTAAAACAATTAAGTCTGATTAATTGCAACATTTCACAAGGCCTATCATAGCAACGATAGTGTGTAGCGGATGCTCCTCCCAATATGTGGAGGGAATCAAACGAATACATGACTTGCACGGAAAATGGTACTTTAACTACGTTACTAAGAAAAAATCTATGTTTTGAAGAATTGCTACAACTTTGTTGTTTTAGCCGAATCGGTCGTTCGTGCCGCACGCACGAATCGTGCATACTCGTTCCAACGTTAACTGCTAACAACTTCAACGCATCTTTCTACCTTGGTTTCGTCTTAAGATGATGGTTAATGCATCAACGCACTCTGCGCCACCTCTCGTTCTCGCCACAATGCGACTGCCTGGCGGAATTGTAATGGTCATGCGTGTACTACACGCATGCTCACTCAGCAACACTTACCTACTATAACTGCACATTGGAGCTACAGTAGCAAATATTAGTGCTTCCGGGTGCAGTCATTCCCGTAACCGGCTACCCGATGAATCAACTCACAGCAACTCAAGTTTCTAGCATGCAGATGGTTCCATCCGCGTTCGATAGGCATCGTCTCCCTTGTTCTCACCTTCAAGTCATTATTCTCTTCCACCATTTATTTTAAGGGAATCACCGTGTCATCGACGTCTACACAAAATAATTAAGTCATAGCAGGGAACCGCATTCCAAGCTTTATTTGTGCAATTTTCATTACTATCGATACGACCAAAACCACCGTGACTAGTTTAGTTTTCACAGATACCCCGTTCATGAGATAAGAGTTTGTGCTTTTGCAAAACCAAATGTGGGCCAAACCAAGCACGACCAACTAGCCTAAGACGTAGAGGCCTGTGTGGTTGAAGCCACGACTTGTGTTTTACAATCTATGTTTACATCAACTCCAAAAATCCGTCCGTAGCAAAATAACCAATTCAAATCTATTACAAATGCATCAGTACTACCAAAACCCTATCATTTCGCTTTACAATACAGGACTAGTGTGCAACAAACGCTGCTTGACAAATTACTGTAATCTAATAAAGGTTAGATTTGTCAATGTATGTTTCATAACTATCTAAAAAATACAAATGTTGCCATTAGCCTTTGTTTTAACCAGATCCTACATTTTCATGGAAAGCACTTTAATCGTACGTCTCATTCCGGTGACGGCTCGTAACTTCAACGTATCTTTCTATCGTTCCTAGACGCGAGATGACTGCTAAAGCATCACCGCGATGCACCGCAGTCCACCTTGACGGCAGTTTTAGTTGTTGCTATGGGGGCTAGCCAACATACAATGTCAGAGGTGCTCTACGTCATTTTATTTATTCAGTCATTTTCTATGAACACTACGTCATATCAGCTTATCGCGTTTCTCCCAGTTTGGGAGTCCCCGATGAACAACATCGAAAAACTTCATCTGCTTTATTTCTATATTCAAGTAGCTCAAAATGTCAACGTGCTTCCATTTTAACGAAATCACCTGTCGACAACGTCCTCCTTCTTCAACTTGAAATCCCTATGCTACAGCGACCTATCACGTCGGGCAAGATGGCGAAATTTTCCTGCAGCGAGAGCGCCAGGGTCAATACACACGAAAACGATCATGCTAAACAGCTAAACTAGTAGCTTTAGTTAAGTTCCGGCCTCATCGGATGTATTATATCGTTTTCCAAGCAATGTCTTCATTAGCATTGCGATTTCCAATATCTATCAGCAGGCCCCCGCTAGCTGCACCTGTATTAATACAATGGTTGCGGATTACATTCTAGTGTGAAACGGATGACTTCCTCGTGTGGCCCTTAAATCGGATGACTTTGGTGTGTGTTTTAAATCTCAAGGATGAATCTCTATTGCGGTATTAATTTAAGTGTATACTGGCTGGATACTGATACTGTATTCAGATGTAATGGGCCAACTCTGTGCCCACTACTTCGGCTTACACGTTAGCGCACTTGTACGAGGAAGCGTAGTTTGCTTAAACTTAAATTAACTATACTTTCGTCCGAAAGTATAGATTTACTAAAATAAGAAAAGCTAAAAGCCGTTTTGGGTTAAAATGAGAACTCTTATTTATGATTTATGTCTGGATTGGGTTTCCTCCTAAAACAGATATCCTATATGAAAGGTATTCTGCCATCCGATGGCTGTCAGAACCGTGCTAATCTAATTGGTAGAAATAAATGCTTATCTACCAATAGGAAGCCTAAATGCATACAGACCAGCGGTCTGCAAAGTGTAACCATTGGTGTGTCTTACACCAACGTTCGAGAACCCTTCATGTAACCAAGTGGCTACACGTAGCCACTTGTGTGCAACCCCGTTACATTTTCAGCAAGTGTCACGATGGTTTAGTAATGATGTGCCCGAATTACATAAATATCGGCATTGGACATTGATGCGAAGTTATTTTTGACATTAAGAGACACGTGATCTGGGATAACGATTCCTTTCACAAGAATAATCACGAAGATGAGGTGGAAAGAAAGTGGTTTTGGAGCTAGGCTTACAAACCGGAGATCTGAAAGTACCGTGCATGGCTCCAAGAAGACGGCTTCGGCTGTGGTGTTTACGGAGCGCACTGGTTTGATCACTTCATGTCGACCTACATTTTGTCCCCAGAAAAAACCGTGTCTACCGATATAGAACCTCTGACCAAGCCTAATTCAGAGAGCGTTGGCTACATACGCTTTTGCTACGTTCTGTTCCGATGGCAAGCTAACATTTGACCCCTAACAAAATGAATTCATTTTGCATTTATTCTCCGTTCTCTAAAATTACCTGAAGCAAAACGTTACCCACATCTTCAGACTAATTTGGAAGTCCTAGGATGACGCTTTTCGTGGAAGAAACAAAGTTTATTTTGGCCTCTTCATAAACTGCTACGACATTAGCTGGTCTTGTAGTTGGTACCGGGTGACTTCCATATCAATTTTATGAAAAACCAACCTGTAGAGATTGGTTCCGACTTCCATACCGGTACCTTCTAATCCTAATATCACATATGTTTTTTTCCCAAAATTGCAAATTGTCCCTTTATGTCGAAAAGTTGGTTCACCTAAGGAGCGCCTAACTAGTAAGGAAAAAAGGGACAGACTGTCCTTTTGACCAGCGGAGAGCTCCATAGACAGAGTTCGCAGCTTGATCGGCTCGTGGAAACAAGTTCACTAACCGGGGATGCGGTGCGCTAGTGTAAGTCAATTTATGAGATAGCGGTTCGCCGCACAGGAAGGGCCCTAGGCCCAGACGCCGACCCTAATATTCAGCAATTTTTCAGCAGATCTAGAAGTCCTCCATCATCTGTCATCTCTCCGCAACGGTATTACGGCTAGATAGTAGAAGCTGTCTGCTAGGCTCGCAGTGCAAGCATATCGACAGCCTGCTCTGGTATTACGAGTATGGTAGTACGCAGTTGTTTCTATCGCCGCGCAAGCCCCCGTTTGGCTGAGAAGATCCCATTCCAAGAGCACGTGTCCTCACAGGGTGTTGTGATGAGCAGCATTCGAACGAAGACAGACAACCAGCGTGCGGATATGCATGGGCTACTGAAGCATAACAGACGAGAGATTCGCTCTAAGGAGAACCGTTGTTGTGATCAATATGGAGCTTTTGAATTTGTTAGATTAGCACTACATGACGCAATTTGCTAAAACTCGCGGGTATTTCTGCGAATCCCCGGTAATTTTAAGTACAATTTCTGTCATTATGGGCAAGTGAATGTGTGACGTTAAGCGCGGAAGACCTACGGTGAAGACGCTGTTCGCCCACTCAGCAAATTTGGGATTGCGAGAGACCTTCGCCAGATTGTTATCTCCGTTTCAAGTAAGCTAGAATATGCAATACTAAAATCAAGTAAGCAACACTACATCAAACCATGCCAGACACTACTCCAACTGGGGCAGGATGAAGAAGAGGGACTCGACAGAACCCAACTGCCAGATCACAATACTCCATACTCCCACTTCATGCTGCTTGATTCCTCGTTTGATCCGCTTGTGCACGCTATGAGCGACTTCTTCATGCCCGGCACTGGCAACACATTCAGGCATTGTCACAATGCTGCAGACCGAGCGGCTTTGCGAAGATGTCCGCGACATTGTCATCACGCGGATAATATTCCACCATAACCTCATCACGCTCAACGAAGTGACGGAGCTTGTGCACCACGGTCTTCACTTTGTAGCTACTTCGCACTTCGTTGATCACTTGGATCGCTGCTTGGTTATCCTCGGTAGATAATAGTTTGCTTTGATCGTCGAACCTGCAGCTCTTCAACGAGATTATTCGCCCACACTATCAAATTGGAGCGCTTACTAGCAGCGACAAACTCCGCACTGCAGATATCATCCGTCATAATAGCTTGCTTCTTGCTCTGGTAAGCAAATGTGCACCCATTAAATTTCACGAGATAACCAGTAATACAACGGCTATCATTTCTCGTTCTCCAAGTCTGCGTCCGCGTAAGCGACCAACTCGAAACTCGGAGGTTCATCCTTGTACCCCACCAAACCAAACTCACGCCTACCCTGTAGGTAGCGTAGAACCCAATTCGCTGACACAAAGCGACCCTTCGTGTTACAGGTGAGGAACTTGCTTAGCGTCCAAGCTGCGTTTGCGATATCTGGCCGTGAACAACTGACCAAGTACCGCAATGAGCCCATCGTGCACTGGTAATCCACGTCAAGATTAATGTTCACGTATACAGGCTCGCTATCCAGATCCTACGGAAGAGAAAAGTTGTCCTTATCCTGTGGTGTCGGCATCATGAAACGCACAAGCAGCTTGCTAACGTACCCACACTGCGAGATTAACATCATCTTGCCAGGAACATATTTGATCTCCATCCCCAACACATGACTGGCTTCGCCTAGATCCTTAATCTTAACCTTCTTGACCAGCGCTTCCGCCACAACTTTGATTTTTTTTCCCTTTGTAACCGCAATCCCAATGGTATCTAAGTAGAGTGTCATGAAGATAGGGCTATCATCCACTCATCGGTAGTAGATTCCACAATCCATTTTTGATCTCTGAAATCCACACTCTCTTAAATACTTGTCAAACATTTTGTACCATGTGCGCGGGGCCTGCTTTAAGCCGTACTTGCTCCCTAGCAATAGACACACCCGCCCGGTTCCATCAAAGAAGTCTGGCTGCTCCATATAGATTTCGCAATTCTTAGGACCGTTCAGAAATGCCGTCACTAAATCTGCACGTCGACACAGTTAACCGTAGCGTAACGCAAACAAGAGCACGAGCCTACTACACGACCGAAACGTAAGGCTCCCAAACCTTTGAGCCATACTGCTGTTGGCAACGCTTGATAGTGATTCGGCCTGGATGTCGCTCCAATTCGCCACGAGTATTGCGTTTATGAACAAATACGCACTTGCTCTTCAACACCTTGATAACGTTCAGTGTATCCACTAGCTCCCTGTTATTGTTGCGTATTAGCTCGCCAAACTCAGTATTCAACGCTTCAACCCACTTGTCTACTCAGGGGTTTGCAATGAAGCCTCAGGGGACGTCGGCGCCAGAATCAGATTGACTTCCTAATTAATCAAACGTTTTGGAAGATTGAGTTCATAGTCAACCACGCGGACATCATGTCTGCGTATGCGTACCGAACGCCGAATTGATGCTCTTTCACCATTATTTCCAACACTCTCTTCACTGCTGCCTGACGATGTAATAGCGGCTCCCACTGAGTTCCCACGCCTCTCCACCGGTTCACCAGAAGCAACAACTTCTCCACTTTCTACAACATCGTCTTCATTTTCGCCTTGATCATCAACAACAGGTGGTAACTCTCTTAAGCCAACAGATTGGCGACGGTTAAGTACGCCCTCTGAACCTTCTATGTCGATACCATCCTGAACATGATCACCACTCAAAGAGGTTTCACTCTCTGGTTGCTGCAGTGCAGCCATTGATGACAGATGGGCAGCAGCAGCTGCTGCTCCACCTGGAGATGCACTCCTCGGCTTAACCAGAAACACTCCTGTGCCGCCTGGAGCCTGCTTCACCACAACATCCAAGTTAAGATCATTAGTTATAAAAGCAAGACGTCGACGCTTTGCAGGAGGCGAAGTCAACTCATCACGAGTCAGGGCGGTTTTACTCCTGGTCAAAAATGAAAGTCGAACTGTGTACCGAGGTGAATTATGATTGGTCATTATACACGTATTTTCAAAGTGACTTTTCTTTTCGTCTCTTGAGGAATACATCGGTGTCTCTCCATACCCCGACCCTAAAACGACCAACTGCTCAATCAAAACCCTCAAAGCGTCTCGTCTCTTCGGTTAAGAACCGCCCTCACTGCGGCCAATACCGGGATACCAATTAGCGGAATCACGTCTGGATGGACGAAGCGACCTCGCCGATATCGATTTGCGAACAGTTTTTTTTTTTACGTAGGGGGCACTCGGCGGTCCAGACTTCGCCGAATTTTACAAAATCAACATCTCAAGTTCGAAGGTTCAGCATTCGAACACTTTCTGAACTTTTCGCAAAACCAATAAAGAGCCCTAACTTACCAGGTGTTTCCAGTTTGTTCGTCCTTAGAACCTTGGGAGTAACCCCGTGAACAATGCAGCCCCAAACCGGTAGTGCGTTGACGCTTCGATGCTCTTCAAATCGGCGCGTGTATGGGGTGTCACCACCAAAGGCGCTAGACAGATTCACACTCGCAAACTTCACAGCAAGCATGAAGACCTCACCCCAGAAACAAAGTAGCGTGTGAGCTGTCATCAAACTGTGAGCCCGAGCCATCAAACATCATTCGTCTTCTCAACAAGCTCATCCCCTCTGGACCGTAAGCATTCATCCACAGAAAATATATTCATCTCCCCTGAGGAATGCTTTGAACTTCTTGTTGACCAGTTCCTTGCTTGGTCAGACGAGGATACTTCGATGTGATGTTCCTGAGCAGAAGCTTTTCCACATGCGACATCACTACGTATGATGTTTCAGATTTCGCCTTTAGCACACACAAAAACAAGCATAGCGGGTGGTCTCATATTGCACGAGTTGAAAATGCTGGTAGCCATCGTACGTGTCAACGCCGACATAGCACATACCGACATCAATTTTTAGTTGCACACCTCGTAAGCGTCAACTTATACGACATTCGCTTCTGTTTAGAAGTTGTGCATGTCCAGCAATTTCCGTCATGACCACCACTTGAACAATTTGCAATGCAACATAATCCCTCCAGACCAACTACAGCTCTTTGCATCACCATTCACTGCAATTCAGGGTAATTGTGGTGTGCATAGCGGATCTGCCAGCGGTTCAACTCATTTGTTGCAGCAGGCACATCATACTAGCTGGTAGCAGAAGCTTCCAATACAGCACGTACGTATCGCACTTCAGCAGGTCTTGCCTAGCGGGCTCGAGTTTTGTCGTCGTTCTCTAACCAGCCAACACGGGTTTACCGCACATCTACTCAAAGATAACATTTCACCCACTTTCTTCAAGTAAATGATAACTAAGCAGATTATCAGGACCGGTTGGGTATGAACGACGTCAGACAATGTCATCATGTCATCACCATGAGATACTGTCTCCGTCACTCTAAGGAAAACATCTCCTATCACGTATGTTTCTGTTGGCTGCCCATCGAAACCCAAGAAGCGATGCTCTCGATCACTTCAAATCCGTGCACACATGTACATCGTTTGTTGTATCCAGCACCCACTCCGTGATACTAGACTAATGGCATCGAATACCGACTGCAAGTTGTGCCAGCTTTGCTCTGCGTCAGCGCGTCAATACTCCTTCTCGCTCTAGCGGCATCACCACCCTTCTTGTTCTGAAATCGTTTGGCTTCCATACCAGCCAGCTGCTTCTACCCCTGTAAATTATCACAGGTCTTCGGGTTCGGACATTTCGCCCGTAGGTGACTAAATCACCACGGCTCCAACGTCCGTCGTTTTTCTTGCCACTACCATCTGACTTTCCAATCCGGCTCCTTACCTTTGCTTTGTATCTCCCCCGACATATGTGCCGCTTTTCTTTAACAGCATTGGCATTACCGGCGTTGTCGTTGCCTTGCTTGTTCAAATTGCTAGATGTTTCCTTGGTCGAGTCAATGCTGGCACGAGGTAGTTCGTCGACCACCTTCTCGTCCCAGCAAGTAAACAATCAGCGCTTGCGCAGTTGTAGTTGTAATCTGCTGTGCTCCAGGCAAAGCCAGTGCAACATAGCGACGAGAGACTGACGCACAAATTCTCGATGTGTTCGCGTCACGTTTGCAAGAATTACCTCACCAAACCCTCCATTTCTAATTACCTTGCCATTGTGTGCAAGTTCTCGCCGTTGTAACTGTATCTCTCTCAACCGGTCACCCATGTTCATTTCCCGGGTTTACTTTCAGGAGTATAGTTGCTTGCGCGCACAAATGTTATTTGACAACTCATGTTTCGTTTGTTGATTCTCGACCCGAATCCGCATATCTCATGCCGGCGTCTCATGACAAACCCTTTCTGCACCACCGCCCATCACTCGATCCAGGATGGTTTCTCAAGTGGTAATATCACGAGCGTCAAAACCATGCTCCACTGAAACAACGGGGGCCTCCATTAGCCGTTGCTTCAGCAATCATGCCATAATAGGCACGCCATGATTGAGCAAACGCATACCCGCATCTGTCGTCGCAGCACCGTCGAGCCCAGTCACAGCACTCGCTATTTGACGTATAATAGAACAGACAACTACCGTCAGATGTGGATTCGGTACACAAACTACCAGGTCAATATCAATCTCCAGGCCAACTAGGAGATCGCTAGATCACTTAGGCGATCTAAACTGGATGAGGTAGTGGTTTGTTTGTCCTGCGCCGAGGGTGCCCCCCCCCCCCTCGCAGCTCGGCCCAGCTGGGAAAGGCGTGTGGTCTCACGTTCGCCTGGAGCCGACCACTCCTTCGAAGCTTTGCCAGGTAAACCCAGCCAACCTTGGTTCTCGAAACGCTGTGCCTTCCACCAAATAATGGACGACAGCGCGTGTGCGCTTTTTCAGGTCTCCAAATGCAAGGCGTCTATTACAGCAGTTGGGCCATCCGGCATACGGGTTTTCTTCGCGTTGAGCGATACATAGCCCTCTCGGGCCTACCTTATCTCTTGGCGCTACCCTACAAGCGATGCCACGTGGATACCAGTGCCAGACATAATCCAGCCCTATCCAATGACGACCCGAAGAGTGTTTCGATTAGGACATTTCTGCTCTGTTGTCTGATATCTTTCTGGGGCCCTTTTGGGCTCCTCCTATTCTGTCTTACGTTTCCTATACTAATATTAAGTGGTATTACCAGGGTTCGGATCTCATCCGACAGCACGGCGACCCGCGGACCGAGCTGACGTTCGGATAAGTTATCCGGATAGTTTCCGCCAGGTTAGTACCGTACCTGGTATATATCCCTCAGTATTTATCCTAACTCAAGGTCGTCCTAAAACAGGTGCGGCGTCAAACTTGAACTAATTGCAGCTGCAGGCTCCGTTCCTTGATTGCTACAGATGCCAATTCACCTGTACGATACGTTGATCTGAAACCAGTTTTAGACACGCTAGATATAGGATAGGACACCATACGCAATACATGATAGGCAGATACAAACCATCTTCAAAAGTTACACTCACGGCGTAGGCGTTCTCGCATTCAGTCGGTCCTTACGCCTCTCAAGAGAACGTACATAATCAGTTGAAGCTGTGCAAAACGACGCAAAATGCGCCCTTTTAGGGACTGATTCCACCCTTTTACTGCCAGACCCCCTTCAAGGGCGAAAAACGTGCCCTTGTACCGCGAAAGGGTTAATTATTCTTATTGTTTTCGTATTAAAATATGATCAGCAAGCGCTCGGATTTTATATTTGCAAAATTCGAAGTCGCCCCGGCTTTTATCCCTGTCGTGGTTCTATGTACATGGGTAGGGTACTAACCTTCCCCAAATCCTAAACAGTAAAGTGAATGTCCGTCTGTCTGTCTGTCATGGTACGCATTTCCGGATTCTGATTGGCTGAAAATATTACGTTATGTTAGTACAATTGAGACATGTTTGCGAGTTTTTTAAGCCAACTCGCTCGCTCGTTGAGTTAAATTTTGTAGGTGAGCATACTTAATCCAAGTTTATTCCTTGTCGTTCCCGCAGGGCACGACGAGACTTTCTGTATATTGTCTTATACAGGCAACGGGGTATTCAAGGGGGGGGGGGGGTTAACCAGCAATATCCTAAACAACTAATGTAGTTTGCTGGCCTCATCTCTGTAGTTTGTCCGTCGCCTCCATCACGATTCAAAAACAATTCTCATTGGCCAAAAATAAAATTTTCTTTTTTTAAATTCATTTCCACTTTATTAATAAAACGGCCGCGGACACGGCACATCGTGCGGGCCCACTGCGACTAAGGTGTGTAGCTGTATGCAATAATATATTAATAAAAACACTACTTCTTGCCCGACAACCCCTCCTGCTCTTCGGAGCCCGTTGCTGAGCGCGCCCATGTCCGCCCGCAAGCGGCATGGGAAGTCTCATACCCAATCCGGGATCAGGGGCAGCTCAAACGGCGATAAAAGCCGGCTTTGCCGGGCTGTCTGCCTCTCCCCGGACCCAGTCATCGGTCAGCCTTTGGTTGTATTGGGACCCGGCGCATTGTGGTGGTGACATCGCATGCGCCTCCGAGTCCGTGGTCGGGCACGGTGCCCTAGGAGCTCCATTTTGCTCACCGTACCGGTATAGGCGGTTAGCTTTATCGGTATAACCGGGAATACCGCACTTGCGCCGCTGTTGGTAATACGACCACGGAATCCTGAAATACCGGTTTCGATGCACTATGGAGTCGCCGTGCTCCCAGCCGAAAGCCTCCAATTAAGGCACCGTAAAAAAGAATATCATCCCAAAAGAAATGTTCTAGGAGGGATACTACCGGGCTCAGTTCCCACCAATCACAGCACCATCTAGGTGGGCGACCCTTACACCCTGCTCTCTTTAACCCTAAACTCATTAGCCGCTATACCGATATTCCCACACATACAAAGATCAGTATAAGACGATTGCTCCTGTTCTATTAGGACTGGCCCATAATTAGGGGTCAAAAATAAAATTCCCAAAACCGTCGTCAATACCGACATTAGCCACGCTGTTAAAAAAAAAAAAAGAAGACAAAAACACATCAGCGGCTAATAAATTAAAATAAACTGATACCGGATTTATTTAGCACGTTGCCCGCGGTAAATATAGAATGATGGAAGTAAATAGCTAGGAACAGAGACCCGATTTGTATATTGCGCAGCCCGCACTATACAAAGGAAGGTAGATGCCTAGAGAAGTAAGACCGGATCTGTTATTCGTGCAGCCCATGAATATCGGTGGATGGTAGATACTTCGTCGGTTCGAAACGTGCGTCCAGGAATTGTTTTAAAGTATTGAACACAATTTAAAAGAAGCGATCGTTTAAGACTGGAGGGCGTATGGAGGAGTATCGGGAACTAGCTACTAAGATAAGGTAGCTAGGATAGTATGTCGCAGGACTACCGCTTTGTGTGTACCGTGAAAAAAATGGCTGGCGCTTCACCCCTGGTATCCTTAGTAGAGCTTTTCACCTACATTTCCACCTTGTCGCGTACGTATCTCGCTTAAATTTTCTTTTGCTTCACTACAGCGAGTATAAGGGCTTCAAACGAAAGTACGCAAGCATCGAGGAGATTGAAGAGGCCCACCAGTCGCCGGATGAAGAAGAATAAGCTGGAGACCGCAAGCGAAGAAAGAACAGGCTACTCAATGCTTTGTATCGATTCCGTCAACGCAGTGCTCGAGTGGATGGAAATGAGCGGGTGGGTGGAAATGTGCAAGTGCGCGGAAGTAACGGACCACCCCGCTCTTTAATGGAGCAGCTTCTATCTTCAGCGGTCGCACCACCGGCTGAAACAACTCCGGTGCGCGTCAGGGAGGCCCGACATGACCCCTCTGCTGACCACGTGGTGCAACAAGCTATTGCTGGCTCTGAGGACTTTCAGAGACAGCGTCGCGAGCGCCAAGCTGAACAAGCTCGACGGAGGCGCGCAGCCATGCCCGCTTCGCAGCAGGAACGTACTCGGAAACGAGAGCTCGCACTAGACGTGCCAACTTGACTTCCTCTCAGCGAGACCGCGCACGACGTATAGAAACCGAGCGGCAACGTGTCCGTAGAGCTCAACAATCTGAGCGTGATCGCGATCGCGCTAGTCAAGAAGAGCGGCGGGCAAGTCAAACACAGGAAGGACACAAAAGAGGTCGAGAGCGCGATCGTGTTTGGCACGAGCGACAACTGGAAGAAGAAACCCAAGAAGAACAGGAAGCGCGGCAAGAGCGCAATCGTATTCGGTACGAGCGACAACTAGACGAGGAAACCCCGGAGCAACGGGAAGCGTGCCAAGAGCGCGATCATCTTCGTCACCAAGAAAGTCGAGCCGTGGTTCCATCCGACGAGCGCGCACAGCAGGAGCGCATGCGGCGTAGTGGTGCTCGCAGAGGCCACGCCCTCCACAACCACGAGGACTTGGACGCTTCCATGGTTACGGGCCCAAACGTCGTTGATGGGCGCCATAGACTCCCTCCGACAACAGTCTGTGATTACTGCAACGCGTGGAAATGGCCAGGAGAGACAAAGAAATCCTGCTGCCTTGAAAGAGCCGTCAAATTTCCAGCTCTTCCGCCCGCGCCAACCCCCTGCTACAGCTGTACAAAGAACCTGAGTTTCGCAAACACATTTGTGCGTACAAGCAGGCGTTTGCCTTCACCTCTATTGGGGCGTCATGCCATAACCGGAGTACGTTTCAGCCGGTGAATCAAGACGAAAGCGTAGCTGGGCAACATGGGGTATATGTTTTTCGTATTCAAGGAGACATGGGTCATTATCTCGGTTAACTACTTCCTTACACGGATCAAATCACGAACCAATCAGTTACGCCAAAGTTCGCGCAGATATACATCGTGGACCCTGACATGCAGCAGCGGGCGGCGCGTCGCAGAGGCATTTTCAGTGACTTATGTCCTGTGGCTGTGGGTGATATCCAGGCGATGATGGCGGAGCACAATCCACTCGCGCAGCAATTCCTGACCTTCGGGGAGAGACTACGGGATCTTCGTGAGCGTGGCGGTGACATTGTCGATGTCAGGTTTCGCTTGCATGAGAATCGCTCGCGGCCTGGCACTTACAACTTACCCACTGTATCCGAAGTCGGTGCTACCATGATTGAAGACGGTAACCTCGACCAACCGGGCGATATTATACTTTACGCGAAAGACCACAGATTGCTCCGACTGTATGAGACACACCCAACGTATGATCCGCTTCAGTACCCGCTACCTCTTCCGTACGGAGAACTCGGTTGGACGTACACTGATACATACGACGGCGACATTGTGCAGAGGAACAAGCGCGGGATGTCTCTTTGCGAACACGTAGCGTATCGACTGTACCAGAAATGTGACGACCAGTCCGTACTGCATCAGGGCGGGCGCCTGTTTTTAAAGTATTGCGTTGATCGGCGAGCTAAGTGCGAGCAGGAACAATTACGATGGGTGGCGGCGCATCAGTTGGAGATCCGTGGGGACCTGCATAGTGGGTTGAACGATTCGCTTATGAGCGAAAGTACGACTGTACTGGGAGAAGGGGAAGCACTGCTTTCGGAGTACAATCCCTCTACCCGTACCTTGCAGCATCCTGGCCAGCCGAGACAACGAGATAACCATTTCCTGAACCAAATTGGCAAGCGAGTGATATTGCCGTCTTAGCATTCGGGGGGCCCACGTGCCATGTACAAGTCGTACCAAGACTCGATGACTATCGCCCGTGAGTACAGGAAACCAGACGCATTTGTCACCATGACGTGCAGCCCCACCTGGGAAGAAATAATGGAAAAGATACCAGATGGGCAGATCGCTCAGGATCGTCCTGACATTGTCGCGCGGATGTGGCAGCTAAACCTCGGCATCGAACTGAAAGACTTCGATGAAGGCGTTCTTGGGCGCGTTCACGCGCGGATCTACGTGGTGGAATTCCAAAAGCGGGGTCTACCGCACGCCCATATTTTGGTCATCCTGGTGGAGGAGGATAACCAGCGTACGAGACAGATCATTGACAAGATGGTGTCGGCCGAGCTCCCAGATAAGGAGAAGAACCCCCAGTTGTACGAAACGGTCACTACGTGCATGATTCACGGACCGTGTGGGGCTGCATATCCCAACGCAGTCTGTATGAAAGACGGGAAGTGCACAAAGGGTTTCCCAAAGCCCCTATCGGAGGTGACAAAAGGCAATGTCGCTGGGTATCCAGTGTACAGACGAAGACGTCGAGCGGTCGGGGTGGTTTTGATTAACGGGAAAGAATACGACAACGAGACAATCAACCAGTGGGTGGTTCCGTACAACCCGTACCACTCTCAGAAGTACAACTGTCATATCAATGTGGAGGTCTGTACGGCGATCACGGCGGTCAAATACCTTTACAAGTACGTTTACAAGGGTTCGGACAAGGCTGTAATCACCGTGGAAGCCGTACGTGGAGAGGGGAACCAGACGCAGACAAAGCCCAACGAGATCTTACGGTTCTTGAACGCGAGATATATATCTCCGGTCGAAGCTAGCATGCGGCTACTGGACTACCCCGTTCAAGGCAAAACGCATGCCATCACACAGCTTACGATTCATTTGGAGAACGAACAGATGGTCGCGTTTCGCTCCAGCGACGAACCGACTATAGTTGTCACGCGCGGCAAAAACACAATGTTGACTCGCTTCTTTGAGCTGTGTGCAAGCGAGGCCCCTGAAAACAAGTCGCAAAAAGCACGTTGTATCAGGATACACCCAAGCTGTTCCGGTGGGACACGAAAACCAAGCGGTGGGTACGTCGAAAACGATATCAAGCAGCCCTCGGCCGGATGATGCACGTGTCCCCACGGGATATGCAGAGGTTCTACATGCGCGTGTTGCTGTGCCACCGAAAAGGACCGATGTCCTTTGAAAATCTACGAACGGTAGATGGTGTCACTTACGATTCGTATCGCGAAGCTGCGCTCCACGCGGGATGTTATGAGGATGACTCTGAATGAGTAGCCTGCATGACTGAGGCTTCTCAGTTCCGGATGCTGTACCACCTCCGACAGCTTGTCGCAACAATCATCGTGTACTCTCAGGTCATAGAGGTTGGCGCTCTGTGGGAACGGTTTTATGATGACCTCTCTCTAAACTTCAGCTACAAGTACCGCAGCTTGGAAGGACACTCCAAGGAAGAAATGGTGAAGTTCCACACGCTCAAGAGCCTGAATGACTTGCTGCTTGCCAAGGAAGCGCTGTAGCCCACTTTGAAGATCTTCCCCAGCTGTCTGAGTATCCGCACTTGGTGCTGGATTCGCTACTGCAGAACAATCTCATTCGCCGCGAAATGGAAGGGTACAACCATGATGTCCTCCAAGAAACGGTTGACCAAGAACATCTGCTTAATGATGAACAGCGATTTGTCTACAGCACGATCATTAATGCTGTAGATAACCCGATCCCTGGTAACACCCTGTTCTTCGTTGATGGACCGGGAGGTACGGGTAAATCGACGTTACTGAAGCATATCTTGGCAAAGGTGCGGTTGTCGGGGAAGATCGCGCTTGCGGTGGCGTCGAGTGGCATTGCCTCTCTGCTGCTCATGTGTAACGGGGTTACACGCAAGTGGCTACACGTAGCCACTTGGTTACATGGAGGGTTCTCGACGTTGGTGTAAGACACACCAATGGTTACACTTTGCAGACCGCTGGTCTGTATGCATTTAGGCTTCCTATTGGTAGATAAGCATTTCTTTCTACCATTTAGATTAGCATGGTTCTGACAGCCATCAAATGGCAGAATACCTTTCATATAGAATATCAGTTTTAGGAGGAAACCCAGTCCAGACATAAATCATAAATAAGAGTTCTCATTTTAACCCAAAACGGCTTTTAGCTTTTCTTATTTTAGTAAATCTATACTTTCGGACGAAAGTATAGTTAATTTAAGTTTAAGCAAACTACGCTTCCTCGTACACGTGCGCTAACGTGTAAGCCGAAGTAGTAGGCACAGAGTTGGCCCATTACACCTGGTAGCACATTGTAGTCCGTCCAACGACCGACTACCTGACTTGTTCGTATGGAATACGAACATGGGGCCGAGAACCAACCCATGGACGGTAATCCGTCCATGCATGGACCGAGCGAGTCTGCAACGCACAGTGCGCGTGCAGACTGCCCCTACCTGTCGGATCCAAGTGGGAAGCTCTTCAAAGACTGGCAACAGTCATTGGGGAGGCGGCCGTAGCGACGATGCTACGGACGTTGCACCGACAGAGCAACACGGTGTTGCTCTGGACTTCATAGTCAAGGAGGAGCGAGATGCTGCTACCGCTACAACTACGACGGCGTCGTCCGGGACGACACCGCGCGTGCAGTCACTGAAACGGCACGTGAGCAACTATGTGGGAAAAGAGGGGGAACCTCTTCTCCGATGGCTTGTCGAGGTCGACACTGCCATTGCAGCTCGACGCATCTTCGACGATCCGTCGAAAGTTGCATTCGCCATGTCATGTCTTGGCGGACGAGCGAGGAGCTGGGCGTATGGACGCCGGCTCACGGACGCTACGTGCTTCGGCACGTACGCGGAGTTCAAGGAGGAGCTCAGACAAGCGTTTGAGCCTCCTAAGAACGAGTTCCGGTCGAGGGCTGAGTTCCTCGACCTGCAGCAAGGTAAGCATGATGTTCATGCTTACGCCCAACGTGCACGGTACTTGGTCTCGAACATTGTGACCAACCCGATGGACGAGGCGACCAAGGTCGTCACGTTCATGAAGGGCTTGAGGGATGGCCCCGTCAAGACCTAGCTCTTCCGAGAGTACCCAAGTACTCTCGAAGCTGCGATCACCCTTGCCATGCAAGAGGAATTTAGCCTGCGGCAGGCTAAATTGCATGTGAACGTGCCGAGGATGGCACGTCCGGTGATGAGAACGGGAGGTCCGGAACGTACGGACCTCTCAAACGCTACGCTGCTGGCCACCAGCAGCGGAACAGCAGTAGCGTGCGGTGTTTCCGATGCGGATATACCGTACACTATGTGCGTGAGTGCACAGCGGCTGTGCACAAGGCCGGGGGCCGACGTGGTGATGCCGGGCATCGCCGCGATCAATAAAAAAACGCGCGGAACCAGTAGGCGCGGGGCGCCCTACTGGTAGTGCAGTCACGCGTGTCTACAACGGACACGCGACACTGAAGACTGCAGCCCCCAGTGAGAGAGTCTCTCACTGCAAGAAGCAAGATGACAAGCCAAATCTTGTCATCCTGAAAATAAGATCGAAGAGAGAGAACTGTCTTCGTGCTCTGGTAGACTTGGGTGCGTCGAACAATTTTGTTCGACAGCAAAGTCTACCGAAGCTGAACTTCGAGGATGTAGACACACCTCGAAGAGTGTTGGAAGTGCGGTTGGCAACGGGTACCACCGTGAGGACTGAGAAGCGCGTCGTACGCGTGTGCTTCTCGTACAAACACCGGGTGTTTGTAGAGGACCTTATCGTCTTAGACTTAGACGATAAGTTTGACTTGGTGTTGGGCATGCCGTGGCTTGCACGGCATGATCCAGTAGTCAACTGGGAGAAGCGTACGCTTGTACGCTTCGGACGCAACGCGACAGAGAGCGATGGCCCTGTCAGTGTCGCGCATGCACCGCAAGGTGCATCCGATCACATCGTTGAGGCAGCACCGTGTGTTGCAGCCTCCGGTGCCCACACACAAGTCACAACGACTGAGGCAGTCGTTGAATCAGTCTCAAATCAGAAATCAGATTTGAGGTGCGTTCCTACTTCAATGTGCGTATCAACTCTAGGAGTTGATCGATTAAGTATGGAAGAGACTTCAGCTACAAGCAGTAGCTGTAAAGTCGGCGTGTCAGCTCCGGGAGTTGACACGACCGTGATTTGTTCAAAAACCACGGAAGGCTCCGCCACAAGGCGTCGAGGTAATAAAGGCGTGTCGGCTCCGGGAGTCGACACAAACTCCGCCGCAAGGCG
Organism: Phytophthora cactorum; assembly: GCA_016864655.1. Classification (NCBI taxonomy): domain Eukaryota; phylum Oomycota; class Peronosporomycetes; order Peronosporales; family Peronosporaceae; genus Phytophthora; species Phytophthora cactorum. Next base: position 254,280 of record NHQK01000085.1, read on the forward strand.
TCGAGGTGTCAAGAGCGTCATCAACTCCCGGAGTTGATGACGCGGCAAGCAGTGTAGGCGGTTGCAAACGCCCAACACCGGGAAAGCTTGCGTGCTCACGTGCAGCCGGGCTGGACGAAGAAGCGATATGCAATCAAGCCGGGCTTGATTGTGTGCGTTCGCGGAAAGAATCCGCCGACAGTTACGACAACGGAAACCCGTCCAAGGCCGAGCCTGGACGAAGAACAAGTGAAGCCGGGCTCCACAGAAAGAAACGACAGCGCAAGTAACATAAGCTGCGCAAGTCTCCGTCCGGGACCGAGACGCTACAAGCGATGTCTGCCGGGCAGACATCGGACGCGACGTCGAGCGTCGAGCGTCGAGACGTTGAACGTCTTGCTTGACACGGACCCGTACTGGTCTCCAGTACCGGTCGATGGAAATGGAGAATTCTTCGATGAGTGTGTCGGAGTTGACGTCACTTTCAGCCATGAGCTGGATGCGCTTCGCGAAAGACCTGCACGATGGACGCATCGAAAAGATATGCATCCTTTCGGATCTCGAAAGGATGAAGAGCGAAGCGGAGGAGTTGAGGCAACTCCACGCTGCGAGTACCACTGAGAGTGAGGACACTCTCAGTGCGAAGACGAAGAAGGAGCACTTCAACGAGCAGAGCTGGGAATCGCTGAAGGCGAGTCCCTTCTACGATGTTCTGTGAGAGCACAAGGATGTGCTCCCGGACGAGATTCCTGCGGAGCTTCCGCAGGACAAGGGAATACAGCACGAGATTGACATCGTGCCGGGCACGAAGTACTGTGTGACGCGGCAGTGGCCACTGCCGCGAGATCAAGTGAAGGCGATCGACAACTTCTTTGAGAGTCGTCGTCAGGCAGGGCAGGTGCGGGAATCGAAGTCCCCGCACAGTGCACCAACGTTCTGTGTCAAGAAGCCACAGGGCGGATGGTGCATCGTTCATGCATACAACAAGCTGAACGATGCGACGATACCGGCGCAGACGCCGATACCACGAAAGGATGTGATCATCAATTCGATGGCCAAACCGAAGACTCGTCGGTGCTCCATTATGGCCAAGATGTCGTTCAAGGCAGGCTGTCCTTATTAATAATAATGGGACTGGTCGGATTCGCATTCAGCGGACAAGAACTGACGGCCACGGTACGAAGACTCGGCGGTCGTTGGGAGCGACGTTTGGGAAGACACGACGACTATTTGAACGCTCGGCGATGGTTCCGGAAGACTCGTTGAGCTCTGAGGAGTCACTTGGCATGTGAAGTAGTCCATAATGGATCGTAGTTCACTTGATATTTGTATACTTGATTAGGATTGAATATTACGACATGGCCCGAAGGGGCAAACATAAATACAGAACAGAATTTCCACTCAAACCAACGAGTGACGTCCGGCTTCAAGGTAAACGTCTGGTCAAGCTTGTTTGAGTGTGCTATGTCTGTCGGTGGACTCGAAGCTCCGTAGCGAGGGTTCATCTGGCAAGGCCAAGTGTGTGTGCGGCCGATTAGTATCGGGTGTTTACGGGACGGCTTTATTGTGCCTATTTGCCCGATTGAGGAGTGCGTGTCGCCTCCTATCTATTCTTTCAGCCGAGGTTAACCCTCGGCGCCCTAGTAAAAGGCTTACCCATGCCTGGTACCCTTCCGCTGTTGGGACCACGAGGATTTAAGTGTGTGAGAACACCTGCTAGCTTTGCTCGTGCTAGTAGTGTGTTGGTATTGTACTGGTTGGCCTATATACTCGATATTACAAGGTCCAGTCTGTCCCGGTGTAGGGCTGAAACTGGGTCTTCAGATTTGTCCGAACGATCGTTTGCCGTTCTGGTAGACGTATTGTTGTGGGAACTACCTATCTACATTAGTAGCTAGAGTTCACGTGGGATTTCCAACACCACAACTGGTGCCGCAACCCGGAAACAGAGTGTGACCATTGTGAATTGTTTGTATGGCTTTCCAGTCTACGAGCAACCAAGAGAGAGAAGAAACAAGAAACAAGAAAAATGGCAAAAGGATCTGCGACGGTACCAGCTACTCTTCCAAGTCTGACGGGGAGCGCAACAAAAGCTCAAGTCCGAACGTGACGGCTGCACGCCTTGCAGCCGTCTCCGAACTTTCACTGAACGAGGAGGAACATGGTCTGGACGCCCAAGATGATTACGATAATTATGAAGTCAAGTCGCCGGCCCCAGAGCCAGGTGCTGCGACTCCGGAGACGGCCACACTGTCATCGGGGCTGAGCGGGGCGACGAAATCAGTTTCGAGGAACCTCGCCGCCGAGATAGACGACGTTGCGGGACCAGATCCGGACTATGACGACTTTAACGATGGGACCGAAGGTTTAAAACCTTCGGTGGCGAGTGCAAAGCGTTTAGCGTTGCTGAATGAACCTCGCCCATCTATGAACGATGATACACCAGCTGCCAAGCGCGTGTTCGACAGCGTGAAAGCGCTGATGAAGAACGATGAGTGGATGCAGCTGTTCAAGCCAATTCCCAAGAGAAAGGCCAACTGGCCGACTCTCGCCAACGAACTGCAATACCCTGTCAACTCAGTCTCGACAAGACAAGTCGCTGAGGACTCGGTCTCGCTGCTGCTAGCGCTAGGGTATGAGAATGATCCGTACCCGTCGACGATGTCTCTCCAAAACTAGAATCCACGTGAAGCCGGAGCTGCACTCCAGAAATGGAAAAAAGAATCTTCGCAAGGCCTTCGGTGCGATCGGAATTAACGAAGGGAAGCAATCAATAAGTCGCATGGCGACCCTGGAGGAAGACCCGTCCAAGGTTCCGCTTCCGCCGACACCCACGAGGCTCGAGCGTACTCCTTCGGCTAACCGTAGAGCCGACCGCGATGCCTTTGGCACTGCCGACGCTTCGCCCTACCTCCAAGACTCGCACATGATGACACCACATTCAACGAGTCGAATGCGACGTATGGACGTCGAGGACGAGGGTTCACGAGGCCGTCGCGGCAGGCGGCAGGGTACGAGCTTCCAGAAATGGTTTGGGACGTCGTCAGACTAATACTGGCGCTTCATCCAGTGATGATGACGGCCTACTGCCTCCCACATACGAAGACCCTCAAGCCGAGTTGACTCGCCAAATGAGAGAGATTGCTGCGCTGGACGACTCCGACCCTACACCAAGGATTGAAATGGCCTCGCACCGACCATTGGATCGTATCAATCCGTTCTCGGGCTCACGCAACACGAGTGAGAACTCCATGCAGTGGCTACGAACGTTCGCCTATGAGATGACAGGCACCCATACGGAAGTCGACAAGTGGTGCATACCGTTTGAGCTGAGCCTTCGGGACGGAGCCATCCACTGGTTCCGTCAACTTCCGAAGAAGACGAAATGCACGTGGAAGCTGTTGAGCAATGCGATCATCCGCTATTATTGCTCGCAGTTTACCCAGACTGCTCTGTCCCACTACTAATCGGCGAAACATGAACGAAGCGATCACCTCTGCGACTATCTAAATCGACTGAACGGCTATACTCGGAATGCTCGCCTGCAGTTCGAGAAGGGTGGACGCGACGCGAAGGAGTACTTGCAGCAGTTCCGGGTGACGTGTGGTGATGATAATATGGCAGAGAGGCTCTATTATACCCGGTGAACGACATCCACGAGCTCGAAGAGATCATCGAAGATGTTCTCAAGAGTAAAGACCGCATGGCGAAGCGTGACGGAGTGACTCGACACTCCCGCAGCCGTGATTCCAGGCGCGATGAGCCCCATGACCGTCAAAGCCGACGTGACAGACGTGAGTCAGACTGTCGCCGTGACGACTACCGCAACTCACCGAGAGTTAAGCTCGCTGATGCCTCGCTGGACGACCTACTAGCAGAATTAGAGGGTCGTGAAGCTACACGAGGCGGTACCGAGCGTTCGGACGGCGAACATCACGCGCACGAAGATGACCAAGACGAGTACGACCACTATCAGTCTGACGATGCTAGCAGGGACGGTTCATTGGTCGATAATGACCGCCACCTCGCGGCGGCTAACGAAGGTGAACGTCGCGCAGCTGCTGAAGGCATGTACGCCCGTTCAGACAACCATCAGCCACGATGAAACATCCCAGATCGTGAGCGAGGATTTAATCAAGACCGTCGCGATGGCGAGTGAGGTTTCAATCAAGACCGCCAAGGTGGTGATCGAAGCTTCGGTCAAGTCTCTCGTGGTAGATGTGACTTCATCCGCGACAACCGGCACCCACAGTACGGACCGTGTGGAGTCTGCGGTGGGATGAGCCACTTTGTTCACTACTGCAACAAGCGTTGCATGTTCTGCAAGCAGGCTCATGATGCTGGTCAGTGCGAACTTTTCCGCAACTTCCAAGACTTGACCAAGTTCGTGCACATTAAAGGCACGAAGGAGGAACTTCCCCCTGAGCTCAAGTCTGTCGTTCAAGAGCGCCATTTAAACTAGTCAGCCCTCCAACTGCGACTGGGTTGGTCCCTATCGGGCTGCCACAGTTAGCCGAACCTTCCATGGACGCAGAGTGCATCTTTGCTTTCATGGGGAACAGCAAATGGCCTGATGATTATATAGCAAGTGTGAACGCGACGGAAAATGAAAAGGAGAGGACGGTGGAGGTGTGGAAGATGTGATGGACTGTGCTGATGTCGATGGAAGCATCAGCGAGGATTCGTTCGGCCGGGTGTCGAGTGCAGCAAGTCTCGAGCCGAAGGGTCACTCCAAGATGATGAGATTGGATCCTAGGGAGAAACAGGGGTGGTGGTCGGCCAAGAAGTTTGACCGACGGATCAGAATGAGAGCTCTGGTGCAAGGCGCTGTGAACGACAAGCGCACGAGGATCTTGCTCGACACAGGAGCGAACGTTAGTGTGATCACCGATACGTTTGCCACGAAGTTGCGACGTCCGTGATGTACCTGATCACGGACGTCGTATTGACATTCAATGTATAAGCGAAGGCAAAGTGCCGACTCGACGAGCGCAAGTGAAAGTTACGCTCGGCTGGGAGATTGTTTACGAGTTCGAGATGTGGGTAATAGCGCATAGTACGGGCGTTGACGTGGTGCTGGGAACGGACTTTATGATTCCGGCCGGCATCAGGTTGGATCTATTTCATGGAGCTGCACAACTACCGAACGAGATCAGGATTCCGCTTGTCAAGACGAAGAACATGCTTGGCAGTGAAGAATACGGCTCCCATGTGAATGCCGGGCCGTCCGAGCAATTGGACATACCCGGGCATGAGTGGAGAGAATATCGGCTGTCGAAGCGGCAAGTGGCGTTGGAGAGACATATTCTGTGGGTGCGACGGACGGAGAAGATTATCCTGTCATTGACGAGGTTTCGTCGCGGTCAACCGCAGCGGATCAAGCTAACCAACGTCTCTGACCGGACGGTGTACTTCTCGGCGCACGACGACATAGGAGTGCTAGTACCAGCGGGTGATCTGCCCAGGGGTGACGGCTATGTGCGTGTGGATTCCAAGAAGTACCAAGACTGGCAGGTGCTCGCCTACGAGTGTTGTCGATACCTCGAGCTGTTTCAACGGGAGTGCGAACTCTATGAACGATGGCCCGCTACCCAACCTCCGTCGGTAGAGCGATAGAGCGACCCGACTATCCGGAGCCCCAAGGAGTGGCGATGCGACCTCCACAAGACTCGCTGGAGTGACCAGAAGATCGACTGATGTGTGCAGAGCGTTGGGACAAAATTATGAAGGGGCGTGAGCATGTTGAAGCATCTAAAACATCTGGGGCGACAACCGGGGACCCGATTGAGGTCCAATTTTCCTGGCGTTCCTCAGATAGCGAGATCTCGGTCACGCGCAAAAACACGCTTGCGAATGAAGACTCGCGAGCGCACCCACACGGACTTGTGGCTGCTGTGAAGGTGGTGGACACAGTCCCGATTGTTCGTTCGACGCCTACTGCCAACGCAAGGAAAACGGAAGATGCAATCCCTCCTCTGGAAAGTACCTATGTTTCGGTGGCACGAGTGTTGACAACGGAAGGCAATGAAGCCTCGGACAACACTAGAACGGACCATTACGACCATCCTGCTAATAAAATCTGTCTCGAAGACTATGTGAAGGAGTTGGCTTTCCTTCCTGACTTTACCGAGGAGTCCAAGACGACTATAGACTACGGTTCGCCTAACGTGACAGACCCTCGGCTGTCGGCCGGTCGGCAGGAACGTCTGATCGCCACGCTCAAGACGCATGAACACATCATGATAGCCAGTGGCGACGCGTTACCACTGCCGGCGTATGGAGTGGTGTGAGACATTGACACACAGGGGCACGCGTCTATTAAACAGCGTGCCCGACGAGTGCCTCTTCGCTACCTCGGCAAGCTGTATGAGTTGTTGAGAGCTCTGCTGAGGACTGATCGTCTTATCGGACAGTCCATGGGCATCGCCAATCACGATTGTGATGAAAAAGAACGGTCAAGATACAGTCAAACCTGTTTAAATGATCCTCCCTATCTGGAACACCCAATTTATGTGATACAAAAGGTGAGGGGACCAAAACGTTCACTTGGATTAACTATGGATACTTCTTAAATGGTGCAAAACTGCTTAAATGTTATATGAGCCACACTATAAGGCAACCAAATCTAGTCTGACCCTTTTAACTGATTCACCGTCGCTCCCCCCTCCACTCGCTTTCAATTAAGCCTCGCCCCCCTGCTCGCCACATTCGTCGTCTCAATACTTTATGACGTCTCCCAAGTGTCTGACTCTCCAGCAGAAGCTTCAAGTTCATCTGAAGGTCGAGAAAACCCCTGTCATTAAGAATCCCATGTTGGCGGAGTGGATTCATGCTTCGTTCAAGATCACAGTGAGCCGTGCTACCCTGACTAGATTGCGCAACCTGCCCGATTCCTACTTCAGACACGTCAATCTGTCGGCGACGAAGCGTCGACGCGTCAAATTTCCCGAGTTTGAACGCCAATTGAGGGAGTTTTTCTTCCGGAACGAAAGCAAGACGGCAATGGCTGACGACATTCTTCTGATGAAGGCGCGGGAACTCGCTGGTAGTTGTGGGATCAGCGACAAGCAGCTCCGTCTCAGCAACGGGTGGCTTCAAAGCTTCAAGAAGCGCAACGGCATTCGGTCACACACCCTCAGCGGAGAAGGTGGGTCTGTGGAAGATGATGCTGTGTGAGATGCAAGGCTTGAGTTGCAGGAGCTAATTGCGGGTTTCGACCCAGAAAACGTGTTCAATTTTGACGAAACAGCACTATTCTACCGCTTTGCACCCAACCGAACACTCGCAACGGCTCCTCGAAAGGGCAAAAAACAGGAGAAGGCACGCCTGACGTTAGCCTTCTGCTGCAATGCCACTGGGTCTGTCAAGCTCAACCCTGTTGTCATCGGGACAGCGAAGAACCCCCGGTGCTTCAAAAAGGGTGCAGCCATTAAAGACAAGTCCATTTCCTACTACTCTAGCAATAAGGCGTGGATGACGTCTGTCATATTTGACGATTGGCTTCGCCAGCTCAACCTGAAAATGGCTGCACAAGAGCGCAAGATTCTTCTGCTCGTTGACAACGCATCCAGCCACAAGATTCAACGAGAGCTGTCGCACGTGATCGTCCACTTTCTCCCGCCCAACATGACATCCGCTGTGCAGCCCCTCGATGCAGGTAAGAATCGCTGAGCTTGTTTACTTTCGGTACAATGCTAACTATGCCTACGTAATTGTGCCCAGGTATTATTAGATCGTTTAAAGCGCGATACAGAAAGCTGTTCGTGCGCTGGTGTCTGGATGCTGTGGAGGCAGACCTTACCAGAAAGCTGAACGTTTTGGAGGCCGTTCAGTTTTCTATTGAGGCATGGGCAGGTGTGACGGCGACGACGATGAAGAACTGCTGGATAAGGACCCGGATATGTGATGGTACAATGATAGGGGAGGTTCGGAACAGCGGAGAGTACTTGGACGCTATCGCCAGCGAAGAATTGGCTGCGCTCTCGGCAATGATGAAGGGCCTGGATGTGTCTGTAAACGCCAGTGAATATGTGGCCATCGACGACGAGATTGATGTGCATGAGCCTGACGCGATCGTGGGCGAAGCAACAGTGAGCGATGATGACGACAAGCCAGAGGAAGAGGAGGATAACACGATTGCGCCTACTCTCGCTCTTAAGCATTGCATGGAGTTGTCTGCCTACCTGCTGCAATGTGGCGGAGACACGGACCACGCGCGAAATGGATTGCAGGCAGTTACGGCTTTAGTTCGGGCTAGCACTGTGAAGGCAAAACGCCAGCGAACGATGCGTGAATTTCTTGTGTAGGCATTTTCCTTAAATGATACCATTTTATATAAGTCAAAGCTTTTGCTGGGTACCATAGGTGCCTCATATAAGCAGGTTTGACTGTATCCGGTAGTGCATTGATTACAAGATGGTGATCGCAATCACCGCAATCATGAAATACGCGATGCCGCTAGTCGACGACCTGTTAACTGACCTCAAGTGTTATCTGTGGCTCTGCTCGCTCGACGCTGCATGTGGCTTCTGGGCAATCATGATGACCTTACGCGCGCGTAAAGTGTCAGCACTTCGAGTTGTTGCGCATGCCCTTCAGGTTAAAAAATGCACCCATGATATATCAGCGCATATTGATAATGCGCTGTAGGGGTTCGTTCAACCTAAGGGCGGCTGGCTTAAGTATTCGGTGATGATGCGACTAGCTGAAGCACAAGCCAAGGAACGTCGTGCAACCAGCAACGAAGGTTCCTTCCAAGCCAAGTTCGAAGCAGACCGCGAAGCCTCGTTGGAGACTGACCCAGTCCTACAACTGGTCAACAGCCCCTTGGCAGACATGTTTACGACTGTAGAACTCGACGAATCCTCGTTGGTGCCTGTATTCAGTCGGCGGTTGTTCGTGGACGATATTCACTTCGGTGGCGAGGATTTCGACAGCTGTCTGGCTACTTTTGATCGACTATTAACGAGATTCACACAGTGCCGGATCAGTATTAGCTTCACCAAGTGCATCTTCTGTCAGCCCAAGGTGGACCTTTTGTCCCACAACATTTCGCCAGAAGGCATCAAGGCTGACTCGAAGAAGCTTGCTGCTATTACCGAACTTTCGTTTCCAACCAGCATGCGTGGAAAGCAGTCATTTCTTGGAGCACTGAACTACTACAGCCGCTTCAACCAGGACTTCGTAGGCTACGGCGCAGCGCTGTACCAACTCAAGGAAGAAGACTTTGGACCCGGGGGTGACCTTTCTGTGGCTCAACGTGCCTTCGAAGCGCTACAAACGAAGGTTGCCGAGGCCCCAATCCTGAAACACTTCGACCGAACCAAGGAGGTGCACGTTATGTTATTTGCTAATGAATGGGCGTTGAGTACGACACTCATGCAAGAACACGAAGGCAAGCTACACCCTGTGCGATTCCTCGGTTGAGTGCTCAAGGAATCTGAGATGATTTATCACCCGGCTGAGAAAGAGGTACTAGCCTTGTTGCTGCTGCTGAAGACGTGTTACATGCAGCTGGCTGGGAAGACATTACATGTCTATACCAGATTTTCGACGCTCGAATCGATACACAAATCCAAGCCACTGTTCGGTCGTGCAGTACAGTTCGCGGTACTGCTGTCACCATGGCAACTAAAAGTCCAACGAGTCGAGGCACAGGATGTAGTCTTTGCACAATTGCTCCAGTCTAGCATTACAAACTTTGTGGATTTAGAAGAATCGCTGGCGCCGTTAGCCCCACCGAACAAAGGCTCGCCGACGGTTCGAATCGACCCTGCTATGCTCTATGCGAGGTTGCCCCGCGACTACCGAGGCTTCGTCGTGTCGTTTGATGGATTAGCTAAGACCGAGAAGTCCGGCGGCTACGGCAGCTGTTCCTGGGTGTTATGGAACCTTCCTGAGTGGAAAATAGTGATCGCTGCGAACGCTTACCTCCCGTCCACCACTGTGAACGTCGCTGAGTACACCGAATGAACAACGGCATCAAGGCGGCAATTGTACATGGTGCTGAGGATTTAGTCATCGTGGGTGACTCGAGGCTCGCGATCCAGCAGTCGCTAGGGGTGATCGCATGTCGGAAGAAATCCCTACTGACGCTACTGAATATCCACAAGGAACTCACGGCACAGCTTCGGTCGGTCAATTATCTCCATGTAGTGAGAGAATACAACGCCACCGCAGATTCGCTAGCCACTGAGGCGTTGAAGTCAAAAGTCAGCCGAGTGGTCCTTGCCGAAACTCGCAAGTCCGAGTTGGTGACGTTGAACCGTATCCAAGAAATGATCTACGAATCAAATGAAGACACGGGAGAGGTTGTACCACGTGAAGCAGAGCACTATATACATGTACTGACCGGCAGCGACTCTTCACAGCAGAAAACTTTTGAACATTTCGTGAGTGATGACACTACGATCAAGAACGAGTATGGTAATATGGCAGTAATGACCCGACGACAAGCGAAAACCAAGAAACAGGTCAGATTTGCCGATAAACACGCGGAGGTGGTCTCAAAAGCTCACGAACAGCGTGGTGAACGTGGTGAAGTGGCCAACGAAAGTTCCCTCGACGAACGTTCATCAAGCCATCCCTCCAATACTGTGCCGCCAGCGACTCCAGATGCCGAAGACATCGATCCAGTAGCAGTACAACGTGAACGACGCAGACGGATAGCTGCAGCATAAGATGAAGAGAAGAAGTGGTTGAACCTCAAGAAGGTGCTACGAGGCCAAGCAGAGACGCTGAGCTATAATGAGGCTCGAGATGCTTGGAAATATGCAGACCGGTTTGTCTTGTCGGAAGACGGCGTGCTTCATTACCTTGGGTTGAGTCGTCGGTACGACCATGGATGGCAAGAAGATACCAAGCTGCGTCTAGTGGTACCTACCACGATGATACAAGAAGTATTACAGAATTGCCATGACTCGTTGGAAGGTGGTCATCAAGGTGTGGTCAGAACGTTCCAACGGGTAAAGTCCAAATATTATTAGGCCGGCCTGTACGCCGACGTGGAGAAACATGTGAAGTCGTGCACGGATGGTAGTTCAAGCAAGAGCCGCCCACAGCAGCGTGGTGACTCACCCGGCAAAGTGCTGGCCGAGCGCCCGTTCCAGATCGTCTCTATGGACTTTGTAATACCGCTACCGAAGACTCGCAGGGGCAACACGGCGTTGCTACTGTTCCGGTGCTCATTCACTGGCTTCGTTATCGCCAAAGCTATGTCTGATACGTCCGCGCTCAGCGTGGCCCAGGTGTTCGAACAGTGCGTCTACCGAAGGTTCGGAGCGCCGTCGTTGATAAGACACGACCGAGACCCACGGTTCATGAGCGAGGTCTTCCAGGTCTTCACAGAGATGATACAGTCAAGGTCTCGAGCTACTTTGAGTTATCGGCCACAGGCCAACGGTCAACAAGAACGATCGGTGAAGTCGGTGATGACTTCCGTACGTGTGTACGCAGAGGATCCTCTCCAGCAAGATTGGGATGAAATTGCGGAGAAGTTGGTATTTGCTATTAATACCTCTCAGGACACCACAAGGAAGGAGACGCCGTTCTACCTCGTTCACGGTTGGGACACGCAGACCACGCTGCGAGCGATGACGTCGTCCCTCAAGCGAGGATCCGGCAGACAGTCAGATGCACTAGCGTGGCGACGGGACGTTAATCGACAGCATGAGGTTGCCCTGATTATGGCCAAGGACTATCAAGCAGCTGAGAAGAAACGACGGACCAAGGAACATAACGAAGCACTTAGTCGACTGGATAAAGTGTCTGTACCGCGCAAGGTGGAGAGGAACGCTCGGCTGACGGTCCAGAAGCTTCATCGAGTACCAAAGATGCTGTGGAGCCTCCACCGAAGGCTCTTTTTGAGATTGGGAGTCGGTCGTGGCTCTACATGGAACGCGTCAAACCTGGATTAACCAAGCAATTGGCTCACCGATGGCATGGACCTTTCCGAATCAAACGGAAGGTAGAAGAGTTTACGTACGAGCTGGAGTTGCCCGACAGGAGTGGATACCGATTCTACTCGGTTGCGCATGTGTCGAGACTGAAGGAGGTGAACGAATTCCCCAGTCGACCAAGGGCTCGGTTGACGCAGGATGTGACCGAGGAATTCAGGTTGGATTTCGATGAAGAGTTGCTGCCTGAAGACAGCTGGGAACCAGATCGCCTCACCGGTGAGTTTGAAGTCGAGGCCATTCTCGACGACCGAATGCCGTTGTCAACGAGTACTGAACGATCGGTACGAGAGTTCAAAGTCAAGTGGGTCGGATACGATGAACCAACACGGGAACGATCATCCAATCTATCATGCGGTGGACTGTTATACGACTATTGCGAGCTAAGAAGAGTGATCGACGGCTGCAGATGATTCAAGTCGCCGACAAGGATTAGCGTGACCAAGTCACGTATGAACTGTCCACAGGGCGGTGCAGCCTGTGGTACCAGACGAAATAAGTTACTGCACCAACATTTATATATGCATTTGATGAAAACGTGAACAATATTACGCTGTGAACGCTGGATTAAAAGAAAGAAGACATGAACGCGTGTGAAACGACGACTATTGAAAGTGAATGCTTGGGGGTTCCGTCCGAAGCTTGGCGCGGCACAGGCGAAGGTGATGAAACCAGCAACGAAACGTCAGCTGGACGTCATGCGATCAGCGGCGTCCGCCAACAACCCAAGCGAGGAGGGACCACCACTATCCTTCTCTTCTTCGTCTGGAGGAGACGCGTGGGCGACTGGTGGGGCCCCAGAAGCGGACGAACCATCATTACCACCGCCAGCAGATGCAGCAGAAGCTGGATGACGAGGAGAGCCCGGGGCCGAGAAGAAACGACGCTGCCAATCTGGAAATACAAGGGCTGATGTCAAGCTAGGTTCAGTTATAATGGCTCGACCGATAGTAATGGGGTCTGCAGTGCGTGAAGAGAAGATTGGCGCGTCATGGTGGCAAGGTACGTACGTGGTGTTGAACGGGTGGTCGTATGGCGCAAACACCCAAGCCGCAGCTTCAGCCAACCAGTCGGTATTCTTTGGTATGAACGGCAAAGGCTTGACTGGGTATGAAGGGACGGATGGCTCAGCGATCAACTCGGGGTGAATGAACGAACGGCGTGGCGCGGTGACCGACTCCAGACACCACTTCATGTACTGGTCTTGGTACATATTGCGGAGTCGATCTGCGCGGTTGTTACGTTCAGAGAGAAGCAACCGCCACAGAGCAACCTTACTCTTCAAGAGAGCTCGATCGTGGTTGGGATCGCTTGCCTCCCTCGTAAAACCCTTCTCGACAGCACCAGCGAGTATCCAGTGGCATTGCTCCCAAAGCGCGAACCCGAGATAGGGCTTGGGACCGGCGCCGCGGAAGTTTGCCCAAAGTACCTTGATGCGTGTCTCGTACGGAGCGCGCTTGGAAACGTGAGCCTTGGGATCAAAACCGGCTATGCCGAAGAGACACGGTTCATCTGGTAAGAGTTGACGCATGATCTGCCACGGATGATTGGGATCCTCGTAGTCGAAGAACGCTCTCAGGCTCTCGATCGTCACGTGGATGACCACGCCACCAGGCGTCGGGTCCGGCAAAACCTTGCTCAAGACACGCTCGAAGCAACGCTTGGGTCCAGGAGCGGTGAACGGTGTGTCCAAGTATGGTTGGACCCACGGTGGAAAGCTCGCGGATGGTAAGACTGCCGGACGAGGACCTTGGACAACTTGATGACTCATCGGTAGAGGTTGAGCCGGGCTGTGATCACCATAACGAAGGCGTGAGGTGTACGTTGCCACGATCATGCGACCGATCCCGGCTTCCTGCGGAAGAGATGATGCGCGGCTACGGGCTGACCCTGGAGGCGGCAACCGACGTTGAGGAAAATCTGGCGGCGATAGAGTTCTTCGGAGAGGTGTAGAAGAATGAGGTACTGGTAGCGTTCCTTCATCTGCACCTGGACGGCCGGTATCAACCGTGGAACCTTCGCCACCAGGAATATCAGATCGTGCAGGAGAGGAAGGGTCTCCAGCACCACCAGCTGGACTTGAACCCTCGGTTGGGGCAGGAACAGCTTCTTCGCCAGCAGTATCACCACAAGAGAAGTCGAACGCGGGCTCATCTTTGCGAGAATCACCTCCAGCGTCCTTTCGAGAACGTCCGCCGTCATCGTCGACTTCCATGGGAGTACTTGGAGTCGAAGACGGCAGCGACGGCTGCTGGGCGATCGAAGGATCGCGTGGACCCTCGTCAGCGGACGAATCGTCTTCGTCGGATGACGAACGATAAGGAGTTGTTACGCCCGAATGCCTGTGGGTAGCCGACAACGAAGAAGCCTGAGCGGAACGAGGTTGATCCTCATCGTCGTCGTCAGATCCAAACAAGGCGACCAGGTCGTGATATGTAGCGCCCTCACATTTGTCACCCGGTCCTGCCGACGGGGTCGCTTTGGGAGGGGGGGGGGGGGGCTGGAAGACCTGAGTCGGGAATCTTCTTGGTGACGGATGAAGCTTCGGCTACGGCTGCAGGAGCTTCAGGAACAGTCTTTCCACCTGTAGGAGGGGGGACAGTATCTCGCGAGCCCTTATGAGCTCTTGGTGTAGCTGGGGGACTGTCCTCTGGGCTACTGGACATCTCTACGTCAGACGTCAGATCGATGAGTTTCGGTGGACGATAATCCTTTAGGACCTTGGAAGCAGAAGGCGAAGCTTGAACAGACGAAGAAGGTGAAGACACAGGTGTAGCCAGCTTGCTAGACACCGACGGCGACCGAGACCTCGGACGATCTGTTGACGACCTCGTGGGAGACGGAGATCGGGAACGCGACTGCGAGCGAGGACTTGTGCAACGCGAACTTTGACTTGATCGAGAACGAACAGATGACTGGGACCCCGGATGGGTCTTCTGACGCTTCTTCTGCTTCCAAGCTTTGGTTTGTGCAAACCTCGGCGACCAGACTTGGGACTAGAAGGCTCGGTCGTAGCATTGTCACCGAGACTAGCAGCCGACATCACAGAACTAGCTTGATCCGTCGGGATCGGAGGCTTGTCTTCGGAAGAAGAATCTGAATCGACACCAAGGTCATTGTCAGAGTCTTCGCCACCCGGTCGGATTCGCTTGTGGAGCTTCCCGTGAGCGACTTGGTGAGAGGCCTTCGCCAGAGCTGCTGGTACAGCGTGAGGGTCCGATGAACCCGCGGCCTCGGCTTGAATCCTCTGTAGAGCGACGAAAGTCTCCTGGTCGAGCTCCAGATCAGCGAGGTTCAGCTCACCGGCTGTCATACCTGTTACCAGTCATGACGAACGAACGTTAGTAAATGAGCAATTGGTGGAGGCATCAACGGACGTCCAGTACCTTGCACAGCCAGTACTAGTATTTCTGGATCCATACCAGCGAGGCCCACGTGACTACGGATTACACGGTTGATGTGGAGAAGATGAGTGTTGCGCTTCTGGAGGTCTTCGAGCGAATGCGCGATGTCGGCATCAACAAACTTGCCCTTCTGAGCCTTGATCAGAATGGCATGAAGCTGACGAGTTTGCTCGGTGTTGGCAGCAACGGCAGCCTTGAGCGTTTCACGCTCCTTAGCAAGTCGCCTCTACAGAGCGTGGGTGACGGCATCTTGTTCAGCGACCTCAGCTCGCGCCAATTCCAGGTCTTGCGTGTGAAGGCCTGTCGATTCCTTAATCTTCTGGAGAAGTGCGTCGACGCGAATGTTAGTAGCTCTCAAACGCCTGTTCTCGGCCTCAAGTGACTCAACTTTGGAAGACGAGATCTTGAGAAGCTGCTCCGCGCTTTCGCGAGCCAGCATCTGTGAGACAACCGAGCGCTTGGTTGTAGCAGCATCCGCCTCAGCGGATCTAAGCCGAACTTCTAACTCACCAATTCGGCGAGGAAGATCCGGTATCGAATCCGAAAGAGGCTGAACGGCAGCCAACACGTCATCGAATCCCACAGCACTGTTCAAACGGCGCTGAGCAGCCACATCGGTGTGGAGAGGGGGCGAGGCGTGAAGCTGGACTTAGTGACGAACAATCGCGGTCAAATACGGAATCATCGACGTCATCATCTGGTCGACTGACGCTTCAGAACTCTCGATTAGCATGGCCTGCAGCGAAGCCTCGGTGACAGGTGCTGAAGCGTCAGCAGCCACCGGCGGTGCTGCTGGCGGCTCAGCCGGAACTTCAGCCATAGCAGGAAGCGCTGGAGGTGCCTCCGAAGGCGCGGACGGCGCTGGAGCAGGATTCATCGGAGCCGACGTTACGGGCGGTGCTGATAGCGCGGCTTCGGGAGGCTGCTGAGTGTTTGAATGGTCGGTGTCGCCCTGACGAGATTCACAGAGACGGATACGAGGTGATGAGCGCAGGGGCGAGAATTGAAAGTGAAGATAAGATAACGAACCTGCAGATCCTCATGTTCCCGAACACGCCGTGGGACCAGGGCCATGAACGCCCTGTCGATGGCTCGGTTCAAGCCTCCTTTTGTCATCGTGGGTCCCGGGTGAAATTCAAAGAATGCGGCAGTGTCACTAGTGTCGTCGCTTAGGGGCAGTTGTGATGTAGTGATTTCTCGGAAATCGCTGACGACCATCAGCGAGCAAGGACGAGACTACCTTCAAGTTGCTCAAGCTACAAACCCTTGGTCATGTGACAGAAAGCGACCTCGAGGTGCGAGAGACTCGACTCGGTCACTACCGAAGACTCGTCGGTGCTCCATTATGGCCAAGATGTCGTTCAAGACATGCTGTCCTTATTATTAATAATGGGACTGGTCGGATTCGCATTCAGCGGACAAGAACTGACGGCCACGGTACGAAGACTCGGCGGTCGTTGGGAGCGACGTTTGGGAAGACACGACGACTATTTGAACGCTCGGCGATGGTTCCGGAAGACTCGTTGAGCTCTGAGGAGTCACTTGGCATGTGAAGTAGTCCATAATGGATCGTAGTTCACTTGATATTTGTATACTTGATTAGGATTGAATATTACGACATGGCCCGAAGGGGCAAACATAAATACAGAACAGAATTTCCACTCAAACCAACGAGCGACGTCCGGCTTCAAGGTAAACGTCTGGTCAAGCTTGTTTGAGTGTGCTATGTCTGTCGGTGGACTCGAAGCTCCGTAGCGAGGGTTCATCTGGCAAGGCCAAGTGTGTGTGCGGCCGATTAGTATCGGGTGTTTACGGGACGGCTTTATTGTGCCTATTTGCCCGATTGAGGAGTGCGTGTCGCCTCCTATCTATTCTTTCAGCCGAGGTTAACCCTCGGCGCCCTAGTAAAAGGCTTACCCATGCCTGGTACCCTTCCGCTGTTGGGACCACGAGGATTTAAGTGTGTGAGAACACCTGCTAGCTTTGCTCGTGCTAGTAGTGTGTTGGTATTGTACTGGTTGGCCTATATACTCGATATTACAAGGTCCAGTCTGTCCCGGTGTAGGGCTGAAACTGGGTCTTCAGATTTGTCCGAACGATCGTTTGCCGTTCTGGTAGACGTATTGTTGTGGGAACTACCTAACTACCTTAGTAGCTAGAGTTCACGTGGGATTTCCAACACCACATATACCGCGCAGCCTGTCGTACGGCTCCAGCTACTATGTCCTTCCAGTCTGCCGTCTCGCTGCTGCCGTAGTGTCCTTCCAGCCAGGGCTGCGCACAATGCAATATCATATTGATTGGGCTGCCTATTCTTGGGCAATTAATAATGGTGTTATTTTTCGTATTGCTGCAATAATAGCATGGCGAGGTACTATTTATCCATCGCCCATTATGAAATCAAGAACTGGGGGAAATGAACAAATTCAGGATCGAGAGCCCTCCCGCCTCGCATCACCCATCGAACATAAATTTGTTTATCAACCAAGCTGAAAAGGATTGCCGTACTTAACATGACAATAAAACACGTAGTCAATAAATAAAATGTTGCCCTGGTAATCCGAATACAATACACATTTGTCTTAATAACCGAAGACAAAATGTTGTTTAAAAAAAAACTTCTTATGCAACTCATTATAAAACCAATCTACTCACTAAATAATGCGTTGCTTCTTTCTATTGTTCTCACAGCTCTGTTGTTTGTAGGAAAAGCACAGTATCAAGGGTCGTGGTGATTGTCGTTGCTCCAAAGCATATTTATTGTCAATAATTGGGTTAATTTCAAAACCCGAAAAGTATTGTAAAAACAATTGTATTCCCAAGCAATATAGCCATGTAAAAAAATAAAATACAAAAGCACAGCTATAATATTTTAATATGTTATCAATACCTGGTACATAGTATTAGAAACCCGAATGAATTTTAAAAAATGCATTACTACTGCATGTATCATAGTAGTACTATTAATTATACCTCGAAGTATTCCAATTTAGTTTTCTTCTGAAGTGGAATAGTCCACATTCTCTAAAAACATTAGAGCAAAGCATCCTCCAATCAGTTTGTAAAAAAACATGTACACTAAAAGCATCAGCGTTTACGCAAGTGTATTAGTATGGGCTGCCTTGTGGCCCTCAACATTAAATTTGGATTCTATGCCATCACGAATGGTTTACACGGTACTACATGTCAAAGCTCTAGTCGAGCTTGCCGACGCCGAAGTTATCGGTCGTCTCGGCCCACACCTTAGCCAAGTCACTCGACTGGATCGAGGATTGAGCCGTCTCGCCCGATGGTGCGGCAGTGCCCGGGGTGTACTGCTGCGTCTGCTGCTGCTCCGAGTCGCTCGACTGGGGAGCCTGCTGCTGTGAGTCGCTGGTCTGAGCGGAGTTCGACGAGTAGCCGGTGATGATGGGGTACTCCTTGAGACCCTCAAGAGCAGCAGGGCCGTTGCGTGACGTGAAGTTGCCACTGTCCACCAGAACATTTTCCGCGCACTGACGGCCCAGGTAGTTGGTGCACACGTCAGCAGCGTCCGTTGCGTACAGAGATCCGTCCGTGCCCTTGTCAAGAGGCTGCTTGGTGTTGTCGAAGTAGTTGCCCTCGGCGAGCACGTACGCGTTGACACCGAGTTCGAACGAATGGCCCGAGTTGTTGCCCCAGTAGTTGTTAGCCACGTGCACGACGACGTGTTCGTTCGGGTTGCCGCCAACCTTAGGAGAGCGACCGGAGGTACCGTGCACGTAGTTGTTGAGCATGCTAACGCCGGTGTTCTTGCCGTAGAACAGGAAGGTCCAGTAGTGGTGTCCGTCACACGTAGCAGAGTACTCGGTGTTTCCGTCGAAGTCCGAGTTACTGATAGTCAACGTGGCAACACCGGCCTTGTTCGTGACGACCATTTGGCGGCCGACGTGAGACACCTTGACGTGGTCGAGCCAGATCTTGTTGAGCGTAGTGGTGGCCTTGTTGGAGCCCTGCATAAAGATCGCGTCGCCACCCCAGACCACGTGCGGGTTTAGCTCCGTGATGTGGATGTTCTGCAAGATAATGTTGTCGCCGTTCAGCGTCAAACCCTTGCCCATGATGACACCGCTCCTGCCAATGCCTCGGACGGTCTTGTTGCCCTTGACGTTCATACGCTTAATGGCAGCATTGTCGTACGTCACCTCCACCTCCGTGCCGTTCGTGCAGCCGCCCGTGTTATTCAGGCCACCACTGCCCAGAATGACATCCTGATCCTTGAAACCGTTGTTCTTGGCCATGCATGCGCGTTTATGGCCTGGTCGGCAGCCCATTTCAGTAGTTGTACCTTCAGTACCGCGGAAGTCGAAGGTTTGGTTAAGAACAATCACCAGCGGCTCAGTGTCGTTCAGGAACGCCACCAGCTCGCTGGTGGAGGTCGGGTACACGGTTTCACCGCCCGCTCCGCCAGTAGTGCCGGCAGCGAGACCAGAGGGCGAACCAATGGTGAAGGCGCTTGCAGTGTTGGCAGCCAGGGCAAGCACAGCGGTGAGAGTAAACTGGAAGCGAGCCATGGTGAAGAAACCGGAAGTCCAAAAGTTGTGTTCGTCGGACTGGGCTTGTTTCGCTTTACCAAGCGATTTTGAGAATGACCGTTGGATAAGAGTTTCCAAAACCCGTAGTTTGATGTTCGGTAGGTAGAGTGTGCGAGCGTTCGTTTTTTGCGTTGACTCTCGTCCGTCGAGACGCTAACACCAAGATTAATCAGGTGCACCGGCGCTGTTGCGCGTCAAATCCTAGATCTGGTTCCATTCTAACGGCTGATTAATTATTTTGTGGCGGCGAGTGTACCGTACAGGTCACGCGGTGTCGATTCCGCGTACTCAGCCAAAAGAGAACGGTACAAGTCCATCAATGTTTCAGGTTCGCCGTATGCTACGCTAGAAGCATACGTTGGCAAGCACGCGCGTCAATAATTCGATCAGCACGTGGACATACACGTATTTTACATGCTCTCCGTTCCGGGTTACAAGTCTCAGCGAGGGTTGGCCGCTTAACTTTGACGTCCAGCCTTGGAATTAATCACTTCGACCATCCTTATCGATCCTTAATCACGTTTGATCCGACACCTTAGATGTGTGGTATGACTACTGTACATACAACAGAACCGGTAAGTATACAAGTATACTTTTACTGTACCGGTACCTATTTAATAACTGCAGTGAGGCCAAGTATTATACCTTACATGTATACTGTACAAGCGTTGAATCGCATACATGTACCATCGCGGCAGATCCAGCGTGCCCCGAAACACACAGCACTCGACATCTCGCGACAAGGCGACCTCGGCCATCCCCTCGACCATTAGTCGAGCACGCCATTACCGCATCCTGACAGCACACATTTCGCCGCCGATTTTGGTCTCGTACGTACAGCCACGACCCCGACTCAATACATGTAGCTCAACCGTTGGGCAATAGGTTACAGACACCTGAAGAGTGAAGTACACTGTAAGTATCGCGATCATTTAAGGTGGAGTTGAGCCAGCTGGGGGTATTCCGTTGCTTCCACTGAAGATTTTTAAAAGGACAGAATCGTTGAGCTGTTTACAGGGGGATGCTCCGTAAGTTAGGTTGGCACACTTGTTCTTGATGAACAGTCGATCAAACAATATCCACGCCCCGATCGCCAAACGGACACATGAGTGCGGATGGTGAATACCGTAACCCACCAGCCGTGATACCTTCGCTGCTTGTCACTATCCTGGATGACACCAAACTAAGGCCTTTAATAACTTATTAATATTTGAGCAGCGAAGGCCCAAATGAACAACGACGCGTGACAGCGTTTGTGGCGGTCTCACTTGCGAGCAGTACTGGACCAGTGTCTATGGCACTCCTTCGTGGGCACTATTAATAACGCTGCGAGTCTCGCAGCGAGAGGCATCCTAGACGACAATTGACGACCTGTATTTGACGGCGCATCATGGATTATTAATACCAGCAACGCAAGATTTGCATATAAAATACGTTTATTGAAGTGGGATCTGAGATTTCGGCTGGTGCTCAGCTCAAGATAATGTAGAGGGGGAAACGGTCACAGCTATTGGGTGTTGCAGTATGGGTCAAATTATGCCATTGTTCGTCAAATACTGCAGGCAACACCGTGTTCAACGGAACGGTACAGCATCGGCATGCCAAAGGTATATCTAAATTCCTCCTGTATTGATGATACCCCTTGTATATTAAGCTCATACAGCTGCTAGTGAATTGCGACACTATACTCATGTAGGGTTTTCATATATATCCATCAGCATCCGGGTTTGTTATCCATGCTCCGACGGTAGTGTGCCAATAAATACGGACAATCGATCCACCAGCCGTGAATGCTTACAGTCGCAATGGTTGTGCCTCTGTTTTTTTTCTCGTATCCTGCTGTATATTTTCTTTTTCTTCTACGAAGTAGTAAAGAGAAACCGTGTTATGTTTGCTATTCATACTATCTCGGGCATTCTATTGTGACAGGGACCCATCAGCTGACCTGCTTCGCGTGCAGCCACACACGAACGACAACTTTGTGGAGGCATACCTAGCGCGCAAACAACGTCAACCAGCGCGCCAGCGCATGGTCTTTAGGGTGGCAAACAACGTCTCAACGACTTAAGGAGCGTGCTCCGCTCAAGATGTATTAGTCGCTATCCAGGAAATGAGTGCAGTGAGAAAGCACCGGCGCAAAGTCCTAAGAAACCGTTTAAATATACCAGTATACAGTTAAAACGGATTCAGTTCGCCGTGGCCGCTGCATTGGCCTCTTGGTCCCACCTTTCCGGATTAAGTAGTCAGCTCAGCCATCTCAAGGGCCTGCACCCACTCTGGTGCTTGTACTAACGTTATGAATCAAAGCAAACGTATCAATAATAAAGGCTTATCGTCGAACTTCCTTTAAGGAATTGAGACTTACCCAAACTAGCGTGTGATAGCGAATTGAGCCCCTGTTTTTGTCGAGTCCAAAATCGTAATATACCTCCTTTTCAGTCAGTCATACAATATCTACATTCAAGAATAAGAGGCACTAAGCCGCAGCTCTGTTTAGAACTATTAAAACAGCCTCTCAAATAAACACACCAAAAGGGATGGGTCGAGTGCAAACTACCGGGACGACTCAATAGCTCAAACGTTGGGCCGCGGATACTTGAGGTATGAAGCGTAAGTATTGCGACCGTCTAAGGTGGAGTTGAGCCAGCCGTTGCTCCCACTGAAGATTTCCGAGACCCGAATCGTTGAGCTCTATACGGGGGCGGATGCTTCGTAAGTTGTTTGACACACTGTTTTGCTCTTGATAAACAGTCGATCAAACAATACCCACGCCCCGATCGCCAAACGGAATACGAGTGCGGATGGATACAGAAATATGAAGTACATGTACAACCTTCGCTGCTTGTCACTGTCCTGGAGACGACATCGTCTCAAAGGCCATGAGCAACAATGTCTCACTCTCAAGGCTGGACGGCGAAGTAAATCGGGCAACTTTCGCTAAGACTGGTATCCCAGAACGGGGACCGTGTGCTCGTTGAACAGCGTATGCTTCTAGCGTAGCACACGGTGGATCTGAATCATCATTAACAATTGTTCCTTAACGTACAGTACCAACGATTAATACATGTATACTCGTTTTCACTGGCAGCTTGGTGTGTTCATGTGTCGACGCGGAATCAAGGTGTCGGTACTTTGACCACAAAAGAAATAATCGGCCGCTAGAATGAAACCAAAGCTAAGATTTGACGTGCATCAGCGCCGGTGCAACATAATATCTGGGTGTTGAGTCAGACGTCTCGACCGGCGAGATGCATCGTAAAACACTTACCCTCTTCCTCCCACACTGTACTACGGGACCGGAAACTCATATCAACGGTCATTCTCAAAATCGCCTTGTAAAGCGCACCACACCCAGTTCCACAAGCACAACTCTTCACAATGGCTCGCTTCCAGTTCGCTCTCGCCGCGGTGATTGCTCTTGCCGCCAACAGTGCTAGCGCCTTCACCATTGGTTCGCCCTCTGGTCTTGCTGCTGGCACCACTGGCGGAGCAGGCGGCAAGACCGTGTACCCGACCTCGAATAGTGAGCTTGTGAATTACCTCGCCTCGAATGACCCTCTCGTCATTGTGCTAAACAAGACCTTCGACTTCCGTGGCACTGAGGGCACCACCACTGAAACCGGATGCCGACCGGACTACACGCGCGAATGCATGGCCAAGAAGAACGGCTACAAGAGTCAGGATGTGATCATCCAGGGTGGAAGCATGGCCAACACAGGCGGTTGCACCGGCGGCACCGCGGTCAAGTTGACCTACGACAACGCCGCTCGCAAACGCATGACCGTGACGGGTAACAAGACCATCCGTGGTATTGGCAAGAGCGGTGTCATCAAAGGCAAAGGTATGATGCTGGACGGCGACAACATTATCTTGCAGAACATCCACATCACGGAGCTAAACCCGCACGTGGTCTGGGGTGGCGACGCGATCTTTATGCAGGGCTCCAACAAGGCCACCACTACGCTCAACAAGATCTGGCTCGACCACATCAAGGTGTCTCGCGTCGGCCGCCAAATGGTCGTCACGAACAAGGCCGGCGTCGCCACGATGACCATCAGTAACTCGGACTTCGACGGAAACACCGAGTACTCTGCTACGTGTGACGGACACCACTACTGGACCTTCCTGTTCTACGGCAAGAACACCGGCGTTAGCATGCTCAACAACTACGTGCACGGCACCTCCGGTCGCTCTCCCAAGATTGGCGGCAACCCGAACGAACGCGTCGTCGTGCACGTGGCTAACAACTACTGGGGCAACAACACGGGCCACTCATTTGAAATCGGAGCCAACGGGTACGTGATCGCCGAGGGCAACTACTTCGACAACACCAAGCAGCCTCTGTACAAGGGCACGGACGGAGCTCTGTACGCTGCCACCAACAGCGACGAATGCTCCAAGTACCTGGGGCGTTCGTGCGCGGCTAATACGCTCGTTGGCAGCGGCACCTTCGAGTCTCGTAACGGTGGGTCCGCTCTCAAGACGATCAAGGGTGTCTCTGCTTTTGTGAACTACAAGCCGGATATCACCAAGACGACGAGTGGTTCGAAGCAGCAACAGCAGTCAAACGGATCGCAGCAGCAGCAGCCTTCCCAGACGAGTGGATCGGCGAAAGAGGAGTCATTCGTAACGAGTGGTTCGGAGCAGCAGCAGGAGCAGCAGTGGGGCGGATCGTTGCCCTACCATGGTGGCTCAGATCCGAAGTCTGGATCTAAATCTAGGAAGCTAGCTGTTCAAACGCGTGACTTGGAGAAGGAGTGGCAGCAGACCGCGGGCAACTTCGGTGTTGGCAAGCTGGACTAATAGAGCTGTAAAAGCTACAGCACCGGGGACACGAGATGGGCTTCTTGGTTGCTTTGTATACGGTAGTGTTTGAGCATAGATATTGGATGTCAATGACAAATTATGAATGGAATGTCGCTTTATCAACCTTTCGATTGACTCCAGAATTCTAGTTTATAACCGGATCTTCAATTTGAACGTCATTTGGCTCTGTTTATTGGCCGTATTATTAATACTATATTCCGTTAATCGACACTGGTAGGCAAGCATGGACTTATAAAAAGCCCATGGAGACGCTCGTCCGAATAGTCATCCCAAATGGAGCACACTACACTGGTGTTTGACTCGTCACATAGGATCACATTACGCTTGTGCAGGGAACTGCCCTTTCGAGTGAGAATGTACTGGGATCACCCCATTCGAGTGAGAATGTGATCCTATGTGACGAGTCAAACACCAGTGTAGTGTGCTCCATTTGGGATGACTATTCGGACGAGCGTCTCCATGGGCTTTTTATAAGTCCATGCTTGCCTACCAGTGTCGATTAACGGAATATAGTATTAATAATACGGCCAATAAAAAACAGAGCCAAATGACGTTCAAATTGAAGATCCGGGTTATAAACTAGAATTCTGG